>JAECUM010007069.1:0-29558 GCA_016617855.1 Megalonaias nervosa | reverse complement strand
CCTCCTCTGCTAGAGAATTATTTACCCTTTCTATGTATGTCTGTATGTATGCATGTTTGTCTGTATTTTAATTTATCAAAATAATCAGTAGATCCCAGCGATTACCCTTCAATGGAACCCCTCGATAGCCTGTGTGACTTTCATGGGGTCCTTACATTGTCATTCTCTCTCTTATGACTATTATGCGGCACTCCCATGTTCTGTTTCTTTTGGCTAACACCCTTTCTGGATGTTTATTTGGGGGTTCTTCCATGGGGCAGAGAGCTCAAGGCATACTACTGATTATTTTTTGGGGGGGGTATTACATAGACACACCTCCCGGCGAATTTCTAATCGACGAAAGTGAAATATTAGCAATTCAGAAGGCTGTCTAGGCATTGCGATTTCGATAAAAACCCCACGAAACCCCGGGGTAGAATCCAAAATGGAATCCGACCACGAGATACGTGGTGATTTATCGAAATCTCAGGGGATGCCTCCCCCCCCCCCCCACTTATTAAAAGACGTGGGCGACCCGGGGACCCGAACCCATCTCGGCGAGATCTGGGGTCGAACCGCAAACATCAGTATTAAAGTTTCCAACAACTTTAACATTGAGCTAACGAACTCGACTACAAATATACGTTTTAGAAATTATTATATGTAATTATTGTGCAATAGCATTTGATATCTGATTTTACAAATAAATAAATATTTATAATTTTATTAAGATATTTTGCCATTATATGTATGAACCGATTAAAATGTATTATATTTAAAATTAAAACACGGAAATAAACTGCACACAAATACCTGGACTATCGATAAACACAACTATTGTTTGAACTACTACGTCACACGTCCTTGAAAAATCGGTACGCATACCTATCTCAGTACATATATTATGTATGACTCACTTCACACTGTATATACATGCAATAGTTGATCTGGATAAATTCATAGCAGCAGGGAGGGTGAACCAAGACATTTGGTAATGAATATATTTGCCTGATGATTAAGACAAATGATTTCGCGGTAGGCAGTCGAACCTTACACATTTGTCTTAATCATAATGCAAACTTTGCTCGAAAACCAAGTTGTAGGGTCCACCGCAGCAAGGGGGGTGGACAGACATTTGGTAATGAATATGTTTGCCTGATGATTAAGACAAATGATTTCGCGGTAGGCAGTCGAACCTTACACATTTGTCTTAATCATAATGCAAAATTTGCTCGAAACCAATTTGTAGGGTTCACCCTGCCTGCTGCTTATTTGTACAGTGAATTCGTTAGCTTGTGCACCATCACGCCCAGATGGTCAGCGGAGTTCAGAAGCAATGGTACACATAACAGGCAGTTTTGTCTCATCTATGAAAAATAAAAAAATCCTGTATATTAAATATATTTACCTTGCTTATGTACAGGATTTTACATTAAAATATATTTACCTTACGTCTGCACAAGATTTTAAAATATTCAAGATCATTAATATCTTATTGAATTCTTTCCAGGTTTTCTCCTGCGTTAACATTTATCAGAAGAGCTTCTGGAATGGAAATAAAACAACTGGTGATATGTAATTTTTATGGAATGGGATTCTCCCACGCGTTAATCCTGGAGATAAAGTCTGTGTATTGTATGCATTCTGGTTTCTAGATACAGAATTTGCACTGACGATTCAAGTCGTCCAATAGAGACAACCAATCTCGACATTTGCCTTCTATACAGCCACACATGAGCAAAGGAACTGTTCATTTTATAAACCAATTTTCACTAAAATCAACATAGTTGACGTTCACAAAGATGTCTTTTCAAAATAGTGTTTTCTCATCTGTATTTAAATATATAGGAAATAATACATACCTTCCATGTTTTGTTTTACTGCCCTTGTATGATCTGCGACTTTTAGCATCAAAATTTCTATATCCTTTTCCAACAGGAGACGTTTCTCCTTCTCTTCCTCTAAACGTAATTTGACTGCCCCAGCGTCACTACATGTCACACCGTCTAGGATACCGAAGCCGCCGCGAACAAGAAGCAACAACAAAAAAGGCATAGAAGTTTCATTGTCACACTGATAGGAGAATATCTTACTACACAATATCTCTTTCTCAGGTTCCAAACACAAGTCGCATCTAAACCGCCTGCTGCTCTAATTCCTTTATATACGAGTGTCTATGCATTATACCACTCCGATACAAATACGAAGGGTGAGCAGCTATGATATGAATTTATTATTAAATACAGTATAAGAAATTTAATAGAACAAGCAGCGATGTTGACTTACCTTACAAATGTATCAAATGCAAAAATTATATAGTATGGTGTATTGAATCACGTTATGTACAAGAATAATATAAATTGTTGAAATACCCACCCATCCACCTATTTAAGTAGACCGTTCCAAATGAACAAGTTACACCGTATACGTATTGATAAACTAACACATATGCAAAGAGCGATACGTTTTTCAAATTTACCACAATCAAGTGCAACATTGAATATATATATATATATATATATATATATATATATATATATATATATATATATATATATCTTGTACAGGAATTCTCCACAACTAAGGATTTTATTTGCATGCCCATAAGTATGAGATTAACTCGTATCATGAGTTATTTTGGTAGAGTATATAGCATCTATGAACCGTTATGATCCTTGAAGTCTCAGTTGAGAAGATGCGAGAGAACAAGCACGCTTAAGCATTTTAAAATAGTACGATCTTTAGGGCGTGTGCGAGCCCACATTTAAAATATAAAATGTAAAAGATACGATGCACTTACTAATTAAAACGCCAGCTTTCTTATATATTCTCTACTCACCCCTTCTATTAGCGTGCTTTAGAAACATTACTAGTACAAAACCAGAAAAGAGAATGAAAGTTCATGGCATGATAATTTAACTGCATTGTGTACAATAGTCTAACAAAAGCAACGAAAACCATCACAGACTTAATAACGTTTACAAAATATGAACATATGAGTTGATTCAAGCTATATTAAAGAGCTGCAAAGCAAACACATGATAAATGACTGTATGTTGCTCTACAAGATCTAGAATAAGATACAAGGTAATGGAAATTGACGTTGATACGATCATTAGCGCTTTAACATATCTTTCAAACCTCATTTGAAGAAGGAATATAAGTGAATCACACACATACTCTATCAACGGACAATTTTCATTAAACAGTTTTAGCACATCCATAAGATCCTCAACGACAAAGAATTATAACCAAACTAACCAAAGTCATTGAAGTAAGGACACTTTATGCCATATGAGTACCTTTTGAAGATTCTCTTCTCACAGACCTCAGTAGTTACTGAACTTAATCAGCTCTAATAAATGGTCAAATATAAAGGAGGAATAATTGCAAAATGTTCATAATGTAAATGAGAACACCCGATAGAGGCCATGAAAACAAAATATCAATTTAAAAAAAAAAAATGCAAAGATTGCGTCAAGGCAATGCGATTATCAAATTTGACAGCAGATGAAATAACGAGAGTGGAGTGAAAAATCACAATAAACTTTAAAATCCTTAAGAGTGCAAAAATAGTTTTAAAAAGTTAATATATTTGCAACATGAAAGACTATTTCATGCATGATATACAGATAACATGGTTCAATGTTTTAACATAGAATATTCTGCTTCAAATTTTGTTCAAATACAAAAATAATAACAGGTAGAGCACTTTCAAATCAACTTAATAAACATTTGCGTTAGCACACCTTTAAAAAGTTAAACATGTCTGAAAACTACGTTTTTAAATCTGAGGGTGATATCCTTATGACATTATACATATCAAATTGTGAAATGCGATTCTATCGAAATCAGCTAAACTGGGATTATGTAAATGGTAACATCTGGCTCTGAACTTCATTAATGCATTTGAGAAACAAAAATGTTCCAGATATAGAGAAAACGGTTTGCACATTTCACGTTTATTTCCAGATTAGAAAGGTAGGGAAAGAATGCAGAAAAGAGAAGAATAAAACACTTGTCAAGTTAGTATGCGTGTTCAGATCAAATAACAAGAGTATGGATTTAGAATTTCAATTTTATCTGCACGGTTTTACTATTCAAAGTCTGCGTAGCTGGTGACGCTGAAAGGGCTAAAACAAGCACTTGATTTGTAATGAGCCAGAAGAATAGAAAACTAATCAAGACGATTTGGGGATCCTACGTCTGCTTTTATGGCACACACTTGCAAATGTAAATTAATAGATGATGTATTATTCAGCAATGGAGGACATTCTAAGCTGACGAAACGAATTTGTACGAAACACATTACAGTCGAACGTCTGTATCGTTCAAAGATATATAGGATTGGTACGTTATACACTGTAATGACCGTATGGCTATAAACTAAGTACCATAAAGAATCGAAACCAAAACGTTTGTAAAACGTCACTAAATATATGAAAGTTATAAACGAAAATTGAGGAGGAACTTAGAGGATTATGAATTAAATCCAAAATAATTCCGAAATTTATATTCCAAGTCCTACAGTATCGAATGCTCAGAATAAGTTCCAGATTCTTGAATGTACCGTTCTACCAAGAATCCCTATGTATCAAAATGGCATTGTACCTCCTTTGAATTAATTCACAATAATCCCAGAATTATATTTCAGTCCACTGAGCCATTTGTAGTTCCATCAAATAATCTAAACAAATGTTTCATCTCCAGTAGTATATAAACACAACATTCAATACATCTGTGGACTGAATACCGTAACAGGAAATAAATCAGCTGCTCAGTTCTCTCCTTAAAGGCTAGCAATATGCGCTAAAACACATTTGTCTCCTACTAATTACGTGATACTTAGCAAATACCCGACGTCGTAAATGAACCCACCTGACCGATCCATCCAATGTGAAGTAACGTAATTCTTCTAAGAACCCACTTGATCACACCAGCTAATGAGATATTGACCCAAACTTGCGAATTAGTCTGGTACAAAGGCTGAATTTAAACTTGCCAGCATCTATTTTTAGATTATTGCTTACAAAATAGTTTCCACTCCCAGAGCCAATACATTAGCTACGATTATTTTGTTTCTAGGATCAGTACAATTTACGGTCATGAACGAAAATTTCACATCATGTAGGTATAGTTACAAAAACATGGACACACACACACACACACACACACACACACACACACACACACTTATGTTTATCATATTTATGTTTGTCATTGTTAACTTTCCAACAATAAATACAAATTCAAAACGAAATAGTATAATATTGGTCGAGGGGACGACATTTTTTAACTAATTTATATGTTAACGAAAAATGTAGAATTGTCAGATGCAACAATAATTTCAGCAAAGAGATAGTGACTCCTTTATCGCTGAGAAACAATGCTTGACAGGAGAAGAAATTGTGGATGATGTAATGAAGGAGGAAATGGGTAAAAGTATGAAAAGGTAGTACTTGGAT
This sequence comes from Megalonaias nervosa, assembly GCA_016617855.1. Lineage (NCBI taxonomy): Eukaryota > Metazoa > Mollusca > Bivalvia > Unionida > Unionidae > Megalonaias > Megalonaias nervosa. Next base: position 24,114 of record JAECUM010007069.1, on the reverse strand, counting down.
GAGGATGTCGCTACGCGCTTCATTAGCTGATATGTCTTCCGTAGCCCACTATTAAGGTCCGGCAGCACATATAGTTATAAAACTTGATTTGCCAAAAGATTGTGTTGAACTTTTATTACTGGAAAGGTTAATACTACACTGCCACAGGGTTTGTTTAATGGTAACGATAAGAGATTGTTGATTATACTTTAACTTTTTCTCTATTTTCCTATTTCTGAAATATTATTCAAGATATTAAAAAGGTCAATTCAGCATTTCCAGAAAGTGACATAAAAAAATTTCGTATACATACTTGGAGCATATATCTTCTGTTTTTCTTGGAATTCCTTTCTCCGGCTGTAATAGTTTTCACACTCATTAAATACGTGTGGCAAGTCGTCTGGTTTAGGACAATGTGGAAAGTTAACTCCCCGTTCAATGTAATTGGGGAGTTTTTCCTAAATTGCTTGCCAGAAGCGTTTTCCCTGTTTTAATCCGGTTAATGGTTATTATATCCTGGGAGTTCTTCAACTTCGGGCTAATGATGCATTGGTTAATACATTTTTCCCTGTTTACTGAATCCCGTGTTGATTGCAGTTTGGTATCAGGTTTCCTTTAATTATGCTGTAAATTTCTTCATTGCTATATCATATGTGTGCGAAAGTAGTTCCGTAGTTTGATTTGGCTTCTTTGTCTGCACTTTCTTTCCTTGGGATGTCTAGGTGGGATGGAATCCATATACATTTTACTGTTTGTTGTTCATTTTCGAAGTGTTTTAACAAGAGGTTACTTTCCATGAGGAAGTTTACTCTGCTGGCTGCGTTGTTTATTCATAGTGATCATAATAATTTAGAGAGTCGCTGAATATGTATGCTTTATTGTTTTGCTGGTTAGTAACCATTTGAGAGTTTCGATAATTTCTCAAACTTCTACAGTAGATATAAAGGTGTCGTTGAATAGTCTGTATCCTAGAACAGTGCTCTCGTCTTGGATAAATGTGGCGGAGGCTCTTCTGTTAGGGTCTGTTAACTTTTTCGTGATCCATCTGTACAGATTTTAGTGTAGCCGGTGTGTCTTCTGTCTATTTCTGATAAAATGTTTGATACAATTTCTTTTACGTATGATGTTGCATTAAAATTAATTATGATGGTTTTGCACAGATATGGAAGCGGACAGAAAATAACCCTATGGTTCTGTCTGGTCATATCTATAAGCCCCATTTATCGGCTCATTGTCCTGTCCTATCGAGACCATTTTGGGGTTCACTGATGTCGGTTTCGCTGAATGGGTGGCTCACTTTCCAGATGTTACTATCATCAGCGAAGTGAGAGATATCTAGTTTAGACTGATCAATAGATTGGTCCAGATCATTAATCATGATACTGAATAAAGCTGGTGTCACTAAACTTCCATGCGGGTACCGTTTTCTATAGCAAAGGTTTCTGTATCCCCGTTGCCATCTCGGGTATTGATTTTCCGAACGCTTAGAAACTTTGATATCCATTGATGAATGCGGCCTGATAGTCCCCAACGGTTATGTTTCGCAATAAGGCCTTTTTTCTCAAATTAGGTCAAAGACTTTTTCCAGGTCTCGAAATATGGCTATTGAGTTTTAATCGCGTTTGCGTTATGATTAAATGCCAATTTGATATGCGATTCTAGTCTTCTTAGATGATCTAATGTAGACCTTTTATCATTAAAGACACTTTGACATTGTGATACAATTTATTGCTTTCAAGATGGTATTAAGTCTATTCCTGATCATAATCTCCATGATTTGCACAGATAATTTGTTAGAGACACAGATAATCTGTTAGAGACACTGGCCTATAGGAATTGAGATCAAAGGGGTCCATGGCGGATTTAGTGATAGGAATTACTGTGGCCTGCTTCCAACTGGTTCTGATTTCTCCTGTTTTCCATATTGCATTGATTAGTTAAATATCACCATTTCCATGTGTCCTGGGAGGTTTTCCTATACCTCATACCCCAGCGTGTCTTCTCCTGGCGAGGTGGGCTATTTGGGATTTGAGTTGAATACATCTGAATCAATTTGGATTAAAGTTTACACCGTACCGCTTAACGCACGAGAGGCGGTGGATAAAGAAGTAAAATTTGAGACTTAGTGTTTATTGAACTGTTGAACCTTTTATCTCGCCATATTAGTATCCCGTGGTCTTAGCCAGGCAAAGGACGTGACAAACAGGTTTTGTATTGACTTCCATCGATGGTGATCCAATGCCAGATATGGAAGGTCTAATTGCAAAGTTGTCGGGGCACAGATACATATGGAAATTGGATCTGTCCAAGGGAATTGGCAGGTACCAATCGTCTAAGAGTACTTTGTATTAACGACATTTGCGACCCAGGACGGGCTATACCAGGTTAAGAAGATGGCATTCGGATTAGCACATGCAGTGCCTCTTGTTGGATACCATCAGTGAAGCTGATTAGTGCACCTATATTGAAGCTGCCCGATGTTAGCAAATCGTCCATTTTAAGAACTGATACATCTGACATTGGATTAGGAGCGGATTTGCTGCTGGAGCAAGATATGATAAGGTGTTCTGTTGAATATGCGTGCGGAAATATGCTGCCTGGGAAGTCAAACTATTCCATAATCTAGAGTGTGTGGCAGTAGTGTCGGGGTTTTAAAACTTTCTTGCTTATATTTGTGGGAACGATTACGTTCTTGAAACGGACCACCAAACCATGTTGTATTTAGATAATGCTAAGGCCTCTAACGCTCCACTGATGCGCTGAACATTGACACTAAAACTGTATCGTCATCGAATAGAGACAATCAAAGAGGTTGATAATTTAGGCGCAGACAAGATTAGTAGGACATGATGGACAAATCTGCTATTTATTACCCAGTCTCAGTATTACGAGTGAAGAATTTAAGACATATTTTCTTTTATTAGTTTTCTGTGATTACTCAATAAATTTGTCCATTCTGCTTTATGGTTGAGATAATAGCACAGAATAAGGCAAGAAAATAACTTTGTGATGAATTAGAACGATTATATGAACTTATATTCCATGTCGTGTAAGCGTCTCGAAGAGTAGAAATATATTTTTATATTTTTTATTTTATCTCGATTAAAAGTAATTGAGTAATAGGTGCATTTAGCTGAAGGGCGCTCGATTTTATTTATTCCATTATTGCATGGTGAGTTTTGAAAATGGTACTTCTTTATCATCAATTGTGTTAATTCTCATATATTGTTCAGTGTTTTCATTTCATCTATATCCGGTTGGGTTAAATCAGGTTACAATATTCCCATGCGTGACCATGATATATTATGTTTGATAAAAGAGAAACAACAAGAAAGTGACATTTGATACTATCCTTGCAGAGAAAGACACTGACTCCTTCACAGTATAGCAAAATGTAGGAAGAAAAATTAGGTGACATATTAGAGATTCATAAATGTGTAAATGGATGGATGGATGGATAGAAGGATGGATGCCTGCATGCATGGATGGATGGATGGATATATATATATATATATATATATATATATATATATATATATATATATATGTGTGTTCTCTGAATTTTAGACAGAGCAGTTTATATTTGATGCATTTGCTCTTAACATATATGACAGAAGTATATAGTTGATAAGTATTCTCATAGTCTCTCAATATGTAAGACAAAGATGTATATGTTTGTGATATTCTATCAGCATGTAAGACAGCTCAGTGTATATTTGCTGTATATTCTCTCAGCGCTCTCAGCGTGTAAGAGGGAGAAGTATATCGGTTAGATAAGTGAAAATGAGATATAAAAATATATCAGATATATACATGGTATTTAATGATTCTTTCGTATGAACAGAAACACAAATGATAATTATGTTTCCTTTGGCAGGAAAAACATAATACATACGTATTATTCTCTCCTAATGTATAATTTTTTAAACTTCATTGTCGCATCAAACTTTTTATCCCCCTTCAAGAATAAGCCATTGTCTCAAGAGATGTTTGAGTAAAAGCAATTCTTACATCATCAGGCCGTTTTACATGATTTGAAAGGTGCAATATTTTTACCTTATCCGTACTTTAACACTGGCCTAGAACATACAGTTTTAATACTTTTAACCCTCTTATTCAAAAATTCTTATTTGCAGTTATTTGGTTATAATACATGCACTTAGTAATTGGTCTTATAAGAATAATTATCACACACGGCTTTGATGTGTACACACGTTGGATAAAGAACTCTTGACCGAACGACGTCGAAGAACTCGGAAAATGAATAAAGACTTCGAACACTCGAGTTCAAACCCTCTCCGCATTCTCCAGCATATTTAAACCGTACATATTTGTGTTCACATGGTAAATAAATTACAAGACATTCATACATGTATACATTGATACATACATACATACATGTATTCATACATACATACATACATACCTGCATACATACATACACACACATACATACATACATACATACATACATACATACATACATACAAGCATGATTATACATACATACATACATACATACATACATACATACATACATACATACATACATACATACTCGGAGATTTAATAGGCACAGTACGCCTTCCGCATGTACTAAGAGTAGACTAATGGAGTCTGTAGTCGTAATGACTAAGTGGTGAGCAGGACTCGGTAACGATATTTACAGGTTCGAATCCTTTTTGGGTCAGCTCGAGTCGGTTATCTTGGTGTATTCTTCTGCAAGCAATTTACTGCAATTACCTCGGCACTCTATAACTATAAAACTTATATACTTTGCAACGCCGTTAAACACCACCATATTAAACACCATCTCAGATACATAATACATATATTAAATCCTACCACTCTGGTGGCCTAGTTGCTATAGCGTCAGCCTCGAATGCGGGAGGTCGCGGGTTCGAACCCCGGCCGAGTCATACCAAAGACTTACAAAAATGGTACTAACAGATGCCTCGCTAGGCGCTTAGCATTAAGAGGTTAGTGTTAGGACTGGTTTGTCTGGTATCAGGATGCTGCGACTGGCTGGGACATCATGCTACTTGTCTGTGGCATGATGCCTCAATGCTAGAACATCACTATTAAGTGCCACACTGCAGACATCGTAGTAATATGACTGAACAATTGTTAAAGCTACGTTAAAAATCCAAAGCACATGCACACAATTAAATCCGTATTGATAAAAGATAGATAGATAGATAGATAGATAAATAGATAGATAGATAGATAGATAGATAGATAGATAGATAGATAGATAGATAGATAGATAGATGGAAAACTCGATAGATGTATTGATGGGTAGGATTTGTGGATATACGGAATAACAAGTTTGGTTTTCACATGTTACAACTTTAATTTTCAAACGGTACATAGTTCTTGGTACATGTAATGTATCTGAGTGAACATCGATATTAGAAAATACCTGTGCCAGGGTTATGCAAGAATATAAAAACTAAGCATCCGAGTTCAACGTTAGCTGGATCCTTTTTATATCAATATTCTACTAAAGTTGAGTAATTACCATTTAATCAGCACATATACTTTTAGAAAAAGAAAATATTCATGGCATAATCCATAGCATAACCGAAAAACTTTTATATATTCTTGACCGCAGTAGTATACTAAGAGGCTGATCCTAAACCAAAAACAGATTCTGGACCAGAACTCCAAGGGCCTGCTGGATTCACTTTTTTATGGATAAAATATTTCTTTTTTTCAGTAAACTAATAGGCTGATCCTAAACTAAATGCGGATTCTAGATCAGAGACCCCCACCCCTCTACAAAAATTGGAAAGATGATCTACTACTGTTGTAACCATATTTTATGATAATTTTTTTCGTACCTGTTGACTCTCATTGGTATGATATCCGTTAACATACTGTCAATAATACGAAAATCGCGTATTACATCGTCCATATCATATTTTACACCTCGCAAATAAGATCGTATCTGATCAAATAATTTTTTTTAAGTGATACTTGCTGTTTTACAAGAATTTTTTTTTGTTTCAAGTTTAGGTTCAATTTTTTTTACAAGTGTTGAAAGAGAGACACCGACACCAGATATTATTAACAAAAACGGATTTAATAATGCTCCACTTGAGATTATACCAGAGCTGGCCATTAACAATGGCACATATGATATTACTCGAAGTATTCTACGGTAGTATTTATAACATTCCTTTACATACCAGAGGTTTTTATGATAAAATTTGTAATATTGTACTAGTGCGTCAACATCTTGTTTTGGAATTTCTTCTGAAATATGATTGAAATCGATTATATGTTTTTTCATTATACAATACTTTATACAAAGACAAAAGTTCTAGTACCAGCAATCGAATCAAGAAACTCGCGGAACTTATTATTATTAGGATCAGCTATAAAAATTCTGTATTTGTCATAAACATCTAACGAAGTATCCTTATATCGTTTATCTGTCAGCACCTCATTTTTCTTTAATCAGGCGTATGAGTCAAAAGTATTTCCTACTTCATCTTCATACAAATATGTTTCATTCACCAAATTACTGTAATCGCTTTCTGTTTTATCAACATACCCTAATACCAAGCTTACTTGATCTAACGTGTAATTTTTTAAAACAAGATGTTGTCTGATAATTGCATATGCGACAATGAAATTTGCTAGCATTAATTTTTTAAGTAATTTTGGTTCGTTTGTTGGCAGACCAATAGCAAAAGCTATTTTAAAAAATAATGTTTCATATTGTTTTGTGAATATTTTTTCAACTTCATTGTAATAATTTTATAATGACAATTGCCTAGAGCGGTGGATGGATGGAAATGGAAGATCATCCGCTTCATCTATATCGAAATAAGAATCAGTCTTTGCTACTAAATCTATTTCTCTGACTTTATCAAAAAACTTGTTTTGCTCAATATAATCAAGATCACTAATTTCATCGTCAAAATTTTTGATTATCTTTATAGATCTGTCAAAAATAATCGGATCAAATTCTGGTCTTTTACGTATCATTGGCAAAATTGCTTTTGCGTACGCTTTAATGATTAACTCAGTGTCTAGTTCCATAGTAACGATTTTAATTAGAGTTTCTTTGCCGTGGTAGTACATACCGAGATACCTAAAAATTTCTCGTTTTGAAAAACTATTGTATAACTTCTTCTTTCTTTTTATTCTTATTATTTTAGTTTCCATAAATCTACTGAGGCCATCATGACTATCTTCTACAGATTTTTTTTGGCATCATCTCTTTTACCGTAAGCTCGTGCTTTTATTAAGTCCGATTTTATTGTCAAATCTAAATTTCCAAAATCAAGCTAGAACAATATTTTTTTTAACAGGATTTCAACTTGTTTAAGTTCTTCTAGACAATCATCAGGATGACAGTATCTACTTATCACTTCAAAATTTTGTATTGCTTCTTTTAGTTGTGGTCCTCGCATATACATAACACGAACAAATTTTTTTTCTTCCTCTAACAATAGAGAGTTTATCATTGAAATTGAAAATTTTTTTTCTGGTGTTTATCGCTTGTACCGCTAGTGATTCACGTAAAAAAAGAATCTATGGTTAAGAATATAATCATAAAATTCCCTCGCAACAGTTATAATTGGTGGCTCTGACATTATTTTATAGCATTAGATTAAATTTGATCACAATGATCATACCTGATCATCAAGTGTATATATTTGAAATGCTGTTAGTCCCGGAAATGATGTTCAGCAGCAAAAACATTAACTCGAAAATATAAGTACTTGTTAAAAATATTTTCTGTCGGGACTGTAAAATATTGTGCTGTTGAAATATACATATTTACTGTATTATATAATGTTGTCCAGTCGATATCATTGTTTGATCCTTCCAATTGCCAATAATAAATTTGGCCAACACTAGGATTTAATCTGCCTCGCAAATGAAATTGCCAAATAACAACTGCAGTAGGACATTTAATTTTGATCCAAAAATGTTCAACTTCTCAGTTGGTCGTCCACTCATGTCTATCAGAGAAAGCGTAATAAGGATAATTTTCAGGATAATATACTGATGCGCTTACCTCAAACCCGGCTCGGTTAACAGTTGCTTTATAAAGTGTTGGAATATATCCAACATTATTTTTAGTTCGTTTTATACCACTAGAGAGACTATCAACATAAGCTTTATTTGTCAGATCATTAAGGTTAACTGGAACATATGTCGTAGTTATTTTTTTGTCTCTCATGTTTATATTACCTGACATTGGTCCACCAGATTTCTTAAAATATGGGGTAAGTTCTTCCTTTAACTGAGCATAACTAATAGCATCAGCATCAGCTTGTGGTGCGGTTGTTGGTAGTCCAGTTATTTTTGAGTTATTACTCATTGCAAGGGTACCTGTCATTGTGTCGCCGGCTTTGTTAAGTTTATTATCGTCGACGGATTTTAGTTGTGCATAACTTACAGCTTGCGTTCGATTTAAGTTTTCTGGCGGATATGCAGTCTCTAAATTTTTAATTTTTTTTCCTGACATGTTAATATTGCCTATAACCATTCCGCCGATTTTATCACGTTTGTTATCATCCACATACCTCAACTGTGAATAACTTACCGCTTGTGTATGATTTAAGTTTACTGGCGGATACCTGGTCTCCAAATTTACTATTTTTTTTTTCTGACATATCTAAGTTACCGCTTAAAGTTCCGCCTGTCAGTGACAACTTATTTATCGTCGACGGATTTTAGTTCTGTATAACTCACCGCTTGAGTTTGATTCAAGTTCGCTGGTGGATACCCAGTCTCTAAATTTATAAAAAAAATTTCTTGACATATCTAAGTTTCCGCTTAAAGTTCCGCCGATTTTATCAAGCTTATTATCATTAACAAACTTCAGCTGTAAATAACTTACCGCTTGAGTTTGATTTAAGTTCGCTGGTGGATATCCAGTCTCTAAATTTATAATTTTTTTCCCTGACATATCTAAGTTGCCGCTTAAAGTTCCGCCAGATTTATCTAGTTTATTACCGTCGACGGATTTTAGTTGTTTATAACTAACAGCCTGTGTATCAACAACATTTATTGGCGGATAATCTGTTTCTAAATGTATTACTCGCTGATTTGACATGGACAGGTTTCCTGTCATTTTATCTCCAGTTTTTTTTTTTTCAGATAACCTAATAAATCAATATTGCCATTTGTTATTGTGGCCGATGAATCTCCTAATGTTGTTCCAAATTTTGTAAAATGGCTCATTATTTATTTAATATAACATAAAATGTATAACAACAATGGCAAAATCACCGACATTAAATTTTGATACAGAGCGGTTGGTGAAACATGAACATAACAATGAACTTCCAGATTGCCATTATCTTATTGTTGGACGAACTGGGTCGGGAAAAACAAATTTGCTTATAAATTTACTGCTGGGCGATAATTTTAATTACGATCGAGTTTATATTTGTACAATTAATCCACAACAAGATAAGTACGAGCTACTTAATGAATATAATGACAAACTTCGTGATGATCTTGATGCTGGTGAAGATTTTTTTATTATGAGACAACCAGAAAATCTTTTCCCAGTTATTCAACTTGATTCGTCCGAGCATAAGATAGTAGTTTTTGACGATATTCCTCTAAATATTGTAGAAATGAACAAAATAAGATCATATTTTTCACTGTCGCGTAATAAGAAATGTAATTCTGTTTATTTAGCCCAAGGTTTTTATAATGTTGACAGATTTATCAGACGAAATACTGGTTGTTTTATATTATTTCCGGGACTGGACAATGTTGACGTTAGAAATGTTGCAAACGAGCAATGTGGCGACGTAACGAAAGATAAATTTATTGAACTTTATCATAAAGCGACGGCGGATAAATATAACTTTTTCTTGTTTGATAAATTAACACATGATCCAACTAAAATGTTTCGTTGTTGCATTGAAAATTATCTGCAGTAAGTTTTTGTCTTATATAAAATTTATATATAATAAAATCGAAAAACGAGCAAAGTACAGAAATCATAGAAGATCTAAAAAAAACTTGCTCAATCTCAAGCAGCATTTAAAGAGCGCGTACAGCAAGCACGACGTAGACAAGTAACTGCTGCAGAAACAGCAGCAACAGTTCTCAAACCAGTTACTGAAGCACTACTTGGAAAACAACCTGAAACTAAACTGCTGTCAGAAGAAGAACTTAAGCGACAACAGGAAAAAGGTTTAATCGGACTAGTTAAAGAACAACAAGAAGCAGCTGCTGAAAAAATTATTGGTAGATCTGACGAGGAAAGAAGAAAATTAGCTGAGGCACTTGTAAGAAATATTGCTGATCCTGCTACTAGACAAACTGAACTAAATCGACTGATTAATAATCCACTTTTACTTTAAAGAAGATTAGCAGAATTAACTTCGCATGACATTAGGACTGTTTTGGGAAACAAATATCAGAAAAATAGAAGATATTGAAAAAGGAAAAGAAAAAATTGGAGAGTTAGCAGTAAGGGGTTTAAATGTTAAAGAACAAAGACAATTTTATAGCGAAAAAGCACATAATAAAATAACTGATGATAATTATCGTGAACTTTTAAATGAAAATGATATAAATGATATTAATAATATAAAAACTTGGTCAAAAGAAAGATATGATAAACTTACTGATGATTTAAATAAAATGATGACAGATGGCTTTACGTCTAATGTTGAATTAGAAAAAACTAATGAAGAAGATCATATGACTGAATTAACTAAAAAATCATGGCCGGTGTTATTGCTAGCGTATTTCTTAGAACGGCAGATGAGAACAGACCAAAAGGGTTTGGTAAAAGTTGGACTTTTCATAGGAAATTTAAGATAAATGATGAAATTCGCATAAAAAGATGCTAAAAAACTAAAAAAGTATTTAAGTCCTAATATACCAGAGATTGAACAACAACTAGTTATATCGCAAGGGGAAACTGAAAGCAAAATAACTGGAACAGGTGTAAAAATATTTGCATCAACTGCCGAAATGATACGCAGATTAATGCTGTTGATATCATCAAAGGAAGCCGGAAATGTTGGCGCTGAAATTGACAATGAAATTATTGATATACTTGATCATTTAAGATCGGAAAATTTATTAACATCTGACGAATACGAAACTTTACACCTTGTTTTAATATAAATCAAGGCGATTTAATTTTGTAAATGTTAATTTTGTAAATGTTAATTTTGTAAATGTTAATTTTATAAATGTCAATTTTGTAAAAATGTTATAAATAACAATGTCAACAACATTATTACTAGACTCTAGAACAGCCACGATAGCTAACGCGTTAGCTAACGCGAAAGATAGCGCAAATTTTTCAGTAAATTATATTCCACCGGTACAACTTGATACCGAAAAACAGTACGAAATTGGACTAATTTCATGTATGTGTTGACATTCCATGGCTAACGTAAAAACTGGAGCAAACGATGAATTTACGTTTTATTCTGGGGCATTTATATTTAAAATTCCGCAAGGAGCTTACAACGTAACTGATTTAAATAAAATAATACGCGAATTAATAACATATGTAGATACAGAAGAAGCTGACAATTTTGAACTAACACCAAATTATAAGACTTTACGCGCCAGAATAACATTACAAAATGGTATAATGATAGATTTTTTATCAGCAAAGAGCATAGCGTCGCTGATTGGATTTAATCACAAGCTATATGGATCTGAACCAGGACAAACTGCAACATATGACGGTTAACTGCCAGTAAATATAACTGACGTAAATACAATACTGATAAATTGCTCCATTGCGTCTGGATCTTACTCAACCCAGGGCAGTAAAGGACAAACGATATATAGTTTTTCGCCAGATGTTCCACCGGGATCGCTCATGCAAATTAGTCCGCGGCAAGTTATTTATTATCCGTTAAATGTTGAAAATCAAATAACGAGTATAAATATGCAGTTGACAGATCAATCTGGACGACAGCTGGATCTGAATAACAAAGTTGTTACTTACTATTTACACTTACGCACAATCAACTTCGGTTTTATGCAACCTCAGATATAATGAAACAAAAAAAAAATTTACGGAAGAAAAATAGTTGGTGGATTTTTGGGAAATATATTTACTAAAATTATTGAAAATGTTCCGGGAATCGCGCTTAAAGTTGCACCAATTGCACTTGGCGCATCAAAAGCTTTTGCAACTGGAGCTGCATCTGCTGCTGGAACTGCGGTGGGACAAAAAATAACTGATAAAATTACTCAGAAAAATACAAGTAATTTTCCTGGCGATCCACAACGTGGAATACCGACAATCAAACAAGTCATATCAGAAATAGCTCCAGCAAAAGAAACTCAACGTGCTATGATAACAAGAACAAACAAACTTTTATCACCAAAGGGCGAGCAGATTATACAAAAGTTAATATCTAAAGTAACAGCGCCGCAATAAAATTATGCAATCTAATAAATAAAACATGTCTGTCAAAAATTATCTCGATTTAACAGAAACTTATGACGCCGACAACACCGTAACAGAATTTGAATATATTGAGTATCTGGACGAAAATTCTAATGAGCCAAATAAAGCTGGTGTCAGAACATTTAATACTAGAGATGAAGATGTATTTTTATTACCTCACAAGGGAATGTTGGAAGTTCGTGGCCAGGTTATGACAATAGCTAATGTACCTGTTGCAATTGCACCTAACACAGAAGCAGCTCTTATAAATGATGGCTGGTATTTACTTAAAAGTGCCAGATATCAGCTGGCCAATCAAACTGTTGAGGATATTTCAAGTCACCTACAAGTTGCAAGTACAATCTTAAATATTATTTCGTTTTCCGATGATTACTCCAGATCGACTGCAACTAACATGATGTGGTTTACAGATGCCGGAAGTGGTGGGTCTGGTTTTATGGCATCGTCTGAATTTTGGAGGTACACCTCTTTTAGTGGCTGGGGCTGATGCCGCTGCAAATGTTGTAATTGTAAGAGATTTTCTTATTGTTAATGCTGCTGCGCTAGGTATAATCGAACCAGGTGCAGCCGCTGGTGATGCAGCTACAAGAGTTTCACTTACTGCAGCTTGCAATAATCTTAGTATAACACCACCAGGTGCAGCTGTAACCGGCACTGATATGTTGAATTTGATTAATAACTCATTTCCTATCGTCAGAAAAAATATACGTTACAATGAAGGTTATACCAGAAGAAAGGCACTTGCAGCAGCATCACTTCAAATTACAATGATGCTGCCACTAAGTAAAATATTTGGATTTTGTCGCGACTACAATAAAGTATTTCGTGGAGTTAAACATACACTTATTTTAGATCGATCAGAACAAAATAATTGTTTATTCAGAGCTGGCGGAGCTAATGTACAGTTCATCATAAACAAACTTGCGCTGTGGATGCCACGAATAACACCATCAATCACTAAAATGTCAGAATTAAATAATACACTTGATAAACTCTCAAGCAGAATTAATTTTCAGCAACATAAAATATATCAAACAGCAGTTCCAAATACCACCGACTACACATGGCGAATTACAACAACATCAAGTGAACAACTGCCGAGGCAATTATTTGTTGTATTTCAACGGCAAGCGCGACGTGGCAACCAACAACAAAATAACGCAATATTTGATACTGCCGATGTTAGACGAATACATGCTAGACTAAATTCAAGGCAATACCCAGAACAAGCAATAGAATGTAATTTTGCAGATGACGCTAATAAAAATATTACTCGACCTTACATGTACCTGCTCGACGCAGTGCAAAAATATCAGGACGTTGGAGACGGATCTCAGATATCAGTAGAGGAATTTCGTACACTTTATCCGATGATTTATTTTGATATTAGTAAACATAGCGAGCGAGCAGTTGATTCGACAGCTGATATTGAAATTACTTGGACATTAGGAACCGTTCCAGTAGCGCAGTTGTACGTGTACGTGTTAGTGATCAGCGATAGATTTATTACGATTGATTCTGTTGGAGGCAAAATGACAGTACAAGTTTAATCTGTAACTTTAATTTAAGATGACAACATATATTGTAAAAGAAATACATTTGACTGATGGCCAAGTTAAAAAATTAGCAGCTGTTGTTGCAAAGCAGAGGCAGGTATCATTAAAAGTCGACAGCAATAAAGTCGCGGGTATTTTAACAAAATTAATGTTAGCCAAAAAAAAAGTAAATAAATATTACCGCGGAAAACCTTTTGTTTTAAATTTAAGTGCCACACAAATAACAGCAATGTCAAAACATGGCGGCTTCCTTGGTCCGGCACTATCTGTAATGGCCAGAACGTTAATACCAAAACTTTTGCTGGTGTTAGGTACATTAGGATTAGCAGCAGCGTCTGGAGCAATATCTGGCGCAACGAAAAAAGCAGTTGAGGGCAGTGGAATCCTTCGCGGTGGTATTGTTGGCAGTGGTATAAAACAAATTTTTGCTTAACTTTTTAGTTTAATATTTCCTTTAACTTTTTAGTTTAATGTTTCGTTTAATTTTTTAGTTTAATGTTTCGTTTAATTTTTCGTTTAATTTTTTAGTTTAAGTTTTTAGTTTAATGTTTCGTTTAATTTTATGTGACTGATAAATATAATGCTACGACGAAGAAAAACAACAACGAAAAAAAAAGACACCGCGAAGTCGAAGAACAACCAAAGGAGGATTTATTCCAATAGCTCCACTTTTAGCGGGACTAGCCAAATCTGCTGGGAATAGGACGAGGACTAACATTACCGGGCACGCGGAGATAAAATCTCCTGCGACGTTGAAAACGTCTGCGTTAAGTAACTTTGATATACTTGATAAGCTAAAACAAGTAAAAAATTTCCACGGAGTTTATTCCAAAGATGAACTTGCGGGGAAAATCAGTTATGATTTTCTGGGTGGTTCCTGCGCGATAAATATACAAGATTTCGATGACGGATCTAGTACACATTGGGTAGCAGTTTATAATAACAATTACTTTGACTCATTTGGACTTCCTCCAAATGACGTAATAAAAAAATATATGTCTCAAAAATATAAAGTACTTAATTACTCGTCCAATCAACTTCAACCTATTGGAACATCAGCTTGTGGATATTATTGCGTGATGTTTATAAAACAGATGTCCGCGAGTTTGAAGAACTCTGCCTCAGATTTTTTAAAATTTATTTTACAATTTGACAAGCATCCTTCTTAGGCCAATGATGAGATCGCACAAAATTATAAATAATTTTGCCATTTTGCCAATTTTCCTAATTTTATCTAAATTACAAATATATAATGTCAACATATTGTCTCAAATGTAAAACTAAAACAGAAAATATCAATGAAACAACAGAAAAAACAAAGAATAACAGGATGATGCTGAAAAGTATTTGCGCAATTTGTGGAAAAAGAAAAAGTATGTTTTTAAAGAAATTGTGCGGATCTGGATGTACTGACGTTGTCAGGGACGTTATTTTAGTAGATGACTGAAAGTTATTATTATAAATCTGAAAATAAATAATGATATGCAAGTGCGACTCCGATAGAGATTTACGTCTCGAGCAAAATAAAATTGTCACATACTGTCAACAATGTAACAACAGAGAAATAATTGGAACAGGTATAGATATACATAAAGTAATTGGCAAATTGCCGAAACCAAAAGGCGGTTGGACATTGCCAGGCCATAAATACACTGGACCTTATAATCCGCTAGATAAACAACTTGATGAAAAATGATAATCCGCTGCCAGGACAGGAACCTTACAATCAAGTTGATGCAATAGCAATGCGCCATGATATCTGCTACCGTGATCACGAAAACTCAAGATCAGACTGCGATAAAGTAATGTTAGACGAACTTCGTGAAATGGAACCAACAAATATGCGAGAACGATTTGATAGAAAGTTGGTGCAGGGTTTTATTGGAGCAAAATATAAACTTGGGCTTGGAAAGGAATTGTATGATGATCTGGCAGCTGAATTACACAAACCTAAGAAAAAAAGTTTCCGCGACGTAAAGTTGTCGCAAATGCCGTTGATGATATCTGGGCGATAGATTTAGTTGATGTGTCAAATCATGCTGAATTTAATGATAACAGAAGATATCTTTTTAATGTTATAGATATCTTTAGTAAATATGCTTTTAGTGTGCCAGTTTCAGATAAGACAGGAACGTCAATAACTGATGCGCTAAAACAAATAATAACAAACACAGAAAGAAAACCAAATAGAATCTGGACTGATCACGGAGCAGAACTTTTTAATAAAAGGTTCGAGCAGTTTTTGCTCCAAAATGATATAAAAAAATATGTTACAGGAAACGAAGGTAAAAGCGTTGTCGTCGAGCGATTTAATCGTACACTAAACGAAAAAATCCATAAGTACCTATCAGCTAAAAATACGAGTAAATATATTGATAATTTACAAAACATTGTTGACGAATATAATAACACGAAAAACCGAACCACCAAAATGTCGCCAAATGACGCAATTAAAAATCCGATATTAGCAAACAAAAACATGTATCGAAGACATAAATTTAAAGTTGGTGATCGAGTTAGAATTTCTCTAACATAAAAAAACATTAGAAAAAGGATTTACTCTGAACTGGAGCGAAGAAGTATTTGTTGTTGATAAAGTACTTTTAACAATACCTGTAACATATGCGCTAAAAGATTTATTAGGTGAGCCTATAACCAGTAGTTTTTACGAGCAGGAACTTCAGAAAACTTCCCAAGACGTATTTGTTATTGAAAAAGTTATCCGAAAACGCGGCAACAAAAGTTTAGTTAAGTGGAGAGGATATAGCGATAAATGTAATAGCTGGGTGCCAACTAAGTCGATACAAACTTAGAAAATTATTTATAATTTTCACAATTTTGTGCAATAATGTTATTATAAATTTGTTCGTATTTCACAAGTACAGATTTATATTTGATAGTTTTACATAACGAAATTAAATGTAATTTTCTTGTATTATCAACTGGCATTAAATTAAATATTTTAACAAAAATAAAATCATATTTTATATTTCTTTGATGACCAATTATTTTCATATTTAAAAACGGTTTGATAAGCTGCCAAAATATTGTTGCTCGGTAACTGTAAAATTAAATTTTATTAATTGTTTTAGCAATGTGATACTTAACAGTATATCGTCCACTTGTCGGCCTGCTGTAATTTTTTCTGTCAGCGACGGCGACTATCTCATCTTTATCGTTATTATTGTCCTACAAAATATCATCTTCGCTATAGCTAGAAAATTTATCTGCGACTGGCAAAATTGAAAAAATCTCAAGAGATTATCTAGGTAATTTTGTGGCCATATAATCTTCTGAATATATATCAGCAAGTTGCTTAATCAAGTTCATATTATAATATATTTTTATCTAATTTATAATAATAATGGCCAGCGAAACGAAATCTCCGGAAATTCCCACTGGAATTTCTGAGGTTAAATATCATCAAAAAGTTAATATATTAAATTACAGAGAATTAGCCGAAGCAGTTCGAAAATGTCTGTCGGGTTATAGTGCTTATTCTGTTGGCGTTATTGTAATGCAGGGCGAAAATGATAGGATATTACTAACAGCAGCAGAAAAAATAAACTTAATGATAGTGCTTTAATAACATTAAAATTTGATCGCGATGATGTTTTGATGTTTGCCCACAGCTGTCTTACTAAGACAGAATTACGAAATATAATTAATCATCATATTTGAAACTAAATCTATCAAAAGTTGACATTGACGTTGCTGTTTTAGTTTTGCCGTCAGCTACATCTTTTATTGATTGGTTACAAATTTGATGATATTTTGCGGCAGAATAAATTGACTTAAATTTCTTTTTTTCTCCAGTTTCAATATTTACTGAAATTACTTGTCTAGTAGGATTTTTAAAATTATTACCACCACCTACCCCACGTTTAGTATTTTCTTGAGACGTAACTAGATCTAAATTTTCGATCTTATTATCTGTTTTAATTTTGTTAATGTGGCCGATAACTAAATTACTTGAAATAGCGCCATTAAATGTTTCGTACACAAAACGATGTGATAGATAACGAACCTGGTCAGTTTTAGTTTTACGTACCATTAAATTCAAATAACCACAATTTTGCATAAAACCAATAACATTTTTTGTTTTTCTATGATGGATAATACCGCGATCATTTGCCTCATATAAATCAAATACTGGATGAGTTTGAAATTCGTTTTGTAAAGCTAAATTCTCAATATTGTCATCGTTTATTGGGTTATTTACCCTATAGACTCGCTGACCTTCTGGAATGTCCTCGCAAAACAAACTATAAATAAAATCTTTTCTACACATTTCGGTGATAACTGTATCATCTCCTTTTACTGAAATTATCATTCCAGCTGGCGTTGGTTTTCCTATAAGTTTTTGAGATTTTATGTTAATAACGGAACCAAGTGCATTTCCAGTATATAAGTTGTACATTGGGTGAACATGATAAGTTTCTTGCTCTTCCGCTGTCATTCTGATATAAGTCAAAATTTCTGTCATTATACTATAGGGATTGTATATTTCTAATTGAAAAATAAGTTTAAAAAATCAATTAAATATAAAAATACTATATATAATGTTAAAATTGCGCGATATTGCTAAAAAGAGCATTATCAAAGCAGAAAAAATTGCTAGTGCATTCTCAGGATATGACAACAGTCACAAATTTGATGATCAAAATGTTTTAGCAAATTTTAACTCTACAATTTTATATCATCTTTTACAACCTGTTGTATCGAAGAAACTTACAGCTCACAAAAGTATCAAACTAATAGTTCAGTATCATACGATTTTATCAAAATTACATGCAACTGAGAAAGATATACTTGATATAATCTTTGAAAATACAAGTTTCGACAGCGAAATTTCAGAACCATATCTAACAGCTAAATCACGAAAAATATTAACTGGAACAAATATTGCCACAGTCGCCGATGAAATACACAAAGAAATAAATAAAAATTGGAGGAATTTACTTCATCTGGGTCAGGTTGGAAATTTGAAATGATAAAGGAAGTTTTAATTCATACGGCAAAATATAACGTACTTCGAGGTAGCGGCGCTTACATTGATCTTCAAAAAAAAATTAAAAACAAAAAATGCTGTATAAATGTCAAAAATAATGATAACGAATGTTTTCGTTGGTCAATTTTGTCGGAGAGACATCCACAGAGTGACCACAGTGACCGAATTGAAAAGTATTTGCCATATAAAGACGAACTAAATTTTAACGGAATAACTTTTCCAGTGGCAGAAAACCAGATACCAAAGTTTGAAAAACAAAATAATATTTCAGTAAATGTTTTCGGACTAGATGAGAGAGAAAATGTTTACCCAAGGTATATTTCAGAGACTGCTACACAGAAGACAATAAATTTATTATTTTATAAAGGACATTACGTTTGGATAAAAAACTTTAACGGCTTAGTTGGCGGACAGTATAATAAAAATAGAAAAAATAAATATTTCTGTTACAGATGTTTGCAGGGTTTTCCTAAGAATGAGAAACTACAGGAACATCTTAAATACTGTGTCAACGTTCAAAAACTAACTATGCCAAGCGAAAAAGAAAACGTCTTAAAATTTAAAAATTATGATCATAAGCTAAATATACCTTTCGTTATTTAGACTGATTTTGAGTGTCTTCTCGTTCCAGTGGCTGGCGCTGAAAGTAATCCTAATAAATCGAGTACAAGAAAAATACAGCAACATGTTCCTTGCGGAATAGCTTATAAAGTAGTTTATTGCGTCGACGATAAGTTTTCATGTCCGATTAAGTTATATAGATGTAAAGATAGTGAATCTGAAAGTCCGGCGGTATGGTTATTAAAAAATCTGATAGATGATGTTAATAAAATTTCTAACAGATTACTTAAAACAGCTCCAATGAAAATAACGTCTAAGCAACAACTTGAATTTAACGAAGCAGTTAATTGTCATATTTGCGAAAAATCTTTAGTAGACTCAAACGGAGTCCGTGATAAAGTGCGTGATCACTGTCATTTAACTGGACAATACAGAGGGGCAGCTCATAATAATTGTAATTTAAAATTTCATGCACCAAAGTTTAAACCTGTCGTTTTATGTAACTTTCGTGGCTATGATAGTCATATCATTGTAGAAGCTTTTGGTAACGAGGAAATTAAATTTAAACTAAAACTAAATAATAAGATAAAATGTATACCAAATAATTTTGAAAAGTATATGTCAGTTACTCTCGGAAAATTACGTTTTATTGATAGTCTGCAATGTATGGCAGCATCATTAGATGAAATTGTAAAAGGTTGTAGCACTTTTAATAATCTGCAAAGTTGCTTTGGTGATAAATTTAATCTACTGACAAAAAAAGGTATCTTTCCGTATGAGTATCTCGACGACTGGAGCAGATTTGATGAAACTTCTCTGCCCGACAAAGATAAATTTTACTCGCAGCTCAGAAATGAAGATGTGTCAGACGATGAATACAAATATGCGCAAGATATTTGGAATAAATTTAGTTGTAAAACATTTGTTGATTATCATGATATATATTTGAAAACAGATGTTTTATTACTAGCAGATGTTTTTGAAAGTTTTCGTCGAGTAAGCTACAGCAATTACGGACTAGATCCTTGTTGGTATTATTCTGCTCCCGGACTGTCGTGGGACGCTCTACTAAAAACAAGCAAAATAGAATTAGATCTCTTAACAGATGTCGATATGTTTAATTTTATTGAAAAAGGTATCAGAGGCGGAATTAGTGTTATAACAAAAAAATATGCAGTAGCTAATAATACATATCTAAAAAGTTATGATAAAAATCTCCCATCAAATTACATTATTTATCTAGTCTGCGTCAATTTGTATGAGTATGCAATGTCAGAGCCAATGCCGTGCGGTGGATTTCATTGGATATCTCCAGATCGATTTCTTAAAGAAACTGAAAAAGATTTACCTAAAAAAATTAATGATAATTTTTCCGATGTCAGTTATTTTATTGAAGTTGATCTAGATTATCCTAGTTCGTTGCATGATCTACACAACGACTACCCATTTTGTGCAGAGTCGATGATGATAGATTACAGTTTACTATCACCCGAGCAACGAGCCATGACAACAGCAAAAAATTCGATCGTTAATAAGTTAGTTCCAAATTTGCTAAATAAAAGAAATTACGTGATACATTACAAAAATTTAAAACAAGCAGTACATGCTGGACTAATTCTGAGAAAAGTCCATCGTGTGCTAAAATTTATTCATTTGAGGTGGATGTCAAATTATATTGACTTAAATACCAAACGTCGTGCTGTGGCTAAGACCGACTTTGAGAAAAACTTTTTTTAAGTTAATGAATAACTCGGTGTTTGGTAAGACAACGGAGAACATTAGAAAAAGAGTTTCTATCGAAATTATAAATGATATAAGTCGCAGAAATAAATTAGTTAATGATGACGGTTTTGTCAGTATGAAAATATTTAATGAAAATCTTGTTGCAATACAACGACGAAAGACAAATTTAAAGTTAAATAAACCGATTTATGTTGGTGCAGCTGTACTTGATATATCAAAGTGGTTAATGTACGACTTTCACTATAATTTTACCAAAAAGCAGTGGCCAGATTCAGAGTTGCTATTTACTGATACAGATTCACTAGTTTATAATATAAAATGCGAAGATGTCTATGATGATATTTATAACAATAAAAATTTATTTGATTTATCAGATTATCCGACTGGTAGTATATTTAATGATAATACGAATAAAAAAGTTATTGGTAAAAAGAAAGATAAGTTTATGTCTTTGCCGGTGAGAGAGTTTGTTGGATTAAGGAGTAAAATGTATGCTGTCATATTAGATGATAATAAACTTACAAAGAATGCGAAAGGTACCCCTCGCGGATATGTGGAAAAGATGATGAATTTTAATGATTTTAAAACCGCGCTAAACAATAATGTAAGTTTTATTAAGACAAATGTCATTAGAACAAATCTTCATAAGCTCGAGACAGATACAATAATAAAACGTGGACTTAGCAATTTTGATGATAAAAGATATTGTAAAGACGGAATTAATACTTTAGCACTTGGGCATCATAGAAGGGAGATAATACCGTCCTAGCTTGTTCTGGATTGTCGAATATAGATTGGAACGAATGCACTTTATGTCTCTATTGATTTTCAGACTGTCTGTAATAAAGCGCTGGTGATTTTTGTGAGTTCATTTTGTCTGTTAAGTGATTTCCAGGCGTATTAGTCTGTCTTTCTAAATCCGTACTGAAACAGAATTCCCTGAATCTGTACAGGCTTGGTAAAAACCCACCTATTGATTTTCAGACCTGCCTATAATATAAACAGCCGCTTCGTTTTTCTATATAAATAGACGGTAATATATTTTAGATTTCGTTTTTCTGTACAAATAGACTTAATATATTTTAGATTTCGCTTTTCTGTATAAATGTAAGATTTCAGATTAATGTTTTTCAGAAATGTTATTCACAAACTAGGCAACCGGTAAGTATATAGTAATTTCTCAAACATATATATGTAATCGGATTTCATAGCTCATTGCAGGAATATTGGATTCTCGTACTGAAAGTCTGTGGTTCGATTCCCATCACTGGCATATGTCGGTGGGTATGGTTCTGGATTACCAAAAAATTATTTTAATTGGGGGTGCGAAGCCCAACAGAAAAATAATACACTCACCCACCATGTAACCACGTGGTGGGTGTACTTTTGCACTCAACTCGGGGTTATCATGGGGAGAGTGTACAAAATCTGTTGGACGTAGGTAAATCCCCGGTTTATGTTAGTATGTCTCTTAGGATAAATTAGGATAAGTTTATGTTTGTTTCGTCTCTTAGGATAAGTTAGGATAAGTTATGTTTGTATCGTCTCTTAGGATAAGTTAAGATAAGTTTATGTTTGTATCGTCTCTTAGGATAAGTTAGGATAAGTTTACGTATGTGCCGTCTCTTAGGATAAGTTTATGTATGTGCCGTCCAAAAATAAACAGCAGGATGATGTGAGCTCGTGACCTTGTGACCTCGCTGAAGGGTACCCCATACAAGGGCATTCAGAAAGAATGTCGCCGGACAAAAAAGGTCTTATAACGTGCCTGTGGACCATAAGACAGGTCTTTACACTGAAATAGACAGCCCTCTGAGTTCCTAAAGTTTCGGTTTCGGATATTTAGGAATTCGCCCTGGGGGTATATGCTTTGAGTGCCTGAAATAAACAGCCCTCTGAGTTTCTAAAGTTTCGGTTTCGGATATTTAGGAATTCTCCTGGGGGTATGTCTATTGAAAAGGACTCTTAGGACCTTATGAGACTTTACCAGCAGAAGGGACCCCGTGGAATGGTAGACCGAACGTCATCGCTGCTGTTTATTTTTGACTTTCAGCTTTAGAAATATCATTATCAAATAAAATATCAACCATATTGTCAATAAATTTCATTAAATCACCTGACCAACCTCTTATTCGTTCGTCATTTTCAGTTGCGAATAACCATACTGACCCATATTTTGGTGATATATGATATCCAACTTTTTTAATACAGTCGCTTATTATTTTAGGTTTTATGCCAGTATAGCCTGAGGCTGATTTTATTGAATCAAATCTCTTACAAAATTTGTTTGTTAGATCAAATCCAACATGTCTTATTGGATTATAATGATACATATTATATAATATTTCATTGTTCAATATGAAATTTCTATCAAAAAAGGTTTATTCTTTCTCCGACAAATTTGGGTCTCTGATCTAGAATCCGCATTTAGTTTAGGATCAGCCTATTACTATACTGAAAAAAAATATTTTATCACTAAAAAGTTAATCCAACAGGCCCTTGGAGTTCTGGTCCAGAGGCTGTTTTTGGTTTAGGATCAGCCTATTAGTATACTACTACCGCTATTGCGTCTTCTCTAAAACGTTTTACGCCCTTTCTTGTTTGCTGAGATTATGCAAAGTATTTCGATCAAAATGAACGTTTTGATAAATATGGATTATCTAACTAGCATTAAAACCTTAATCTCCGATGACCCACTTAAAAGAAGCACAAGACGTTTGTTGTTCCTGTGATTCAAATATATACCTATAGACCATTCTCAGAATGTATTCATGTGACCCTGGGTCAACGAATCCAAAACGAGGCTAAGCTAGGCACCAGCTTATAGATTTGTT
>JAECUM010007068.1:0-40797 GCA_016617855.1 Megalonaias nervosa | reverse complement strand
TATATATATATATATATATATATATATATATATATATATATATATATATAGCACAAATAATATATTTGCATTAATCTTGAAGTTATAGTGAATTGATGACATATTTTTGTGGAAAAACTATTCTTCTATCTTAACATGTCACCATATTTAAAATGCATGTTTTGGACAGTTATGCAGTAGTTTATTACATTTTATGGCACAAGTTCTTGTCAGACAGACATAAATTATTAAATTTAAATAATTCTGTAACAGTGAACACCATTGCAATTATATTTTCTTGAAGAATTGTTATTAGTCTGGATACAGTTTGAGGAATAAATTACAGCCTGTGACACATTCGGTAAGGGTTAGTCTAGATAAAATGTGAGGAAAAACTTAGAATCTGTGACACATTTGACAAGGGTTAGACTAGATAAAATTTGAGGAAAGAAATTACAATCAATGACACATTTTACAAGGGTTAGTCTGGATAAAATTTAAGGAAAAAATTAAAATCAGTGACACATTTTACAAGGGTTAGTCTAGATAAAATTTGAGGAAACAAGTTACAATTGAAGATACATTTGACAGGGGTTAGACTCGATAAAATTTCAGGAAAAATTACAATCAGTGACACATTTGACAGGGGTTAGTCTAGGTATAAATTTGAGGAAAAAACTACAAAATTGATGACATATTTGACAAGGGTTAATTACTCAACAATTTGAATATAGGATTTACATGAGTATGCTGACTAGGAGTTACTTGTAGCTCCAAGGTGTGTGTGTTTGTGTGTGTGATATTTCATCCACCCACTCCTGTTTAATTTCTATACAAGAGTTAGATGTCTTCAGTATCTGCCATTCCAAACTTTCTTTGTGGATTGCTTGCACTTAGCATACCGAGGATATTCATTGTGAATTCAAAGGTCTAATGGCCGGACGGCTGACTAAAAGAAGGACTGTCTGCACTTGATATACAGAGGGACATTGGTTGTGGACTCTTTGTCCAGTGGCAGTGTGACTATGACTGAAAGAAAGTCTGATGGCAGTGCACCTGACTGAAAGAAGTCTGTTGGTTTTTAACTCAAAAGGTCTAATGGCAGTGTAACTGTCTGAAAGAAAGTCTACTGGCATTGTGACTCTGAAAGAAGGTCCAATGGCATTGTGTCTCTGACTGAAAGAAGGCTATTGGTTTGGTTTTGGACTCAAATGGTCTAATGACAGTGTGACTGACTGAAAGAAGGTCCAGTGGCATTGTGCTGTGAGTGAAAGAAAGAAAATTGTTTCCTCACAGCATTAGTTGTACATCACAGACCTGGACCAAAGTCTTGGAATGATTTGCATTAGGGGTAAGGGAGAAGCCTCAGGATTTCTGGTTAAATGGTCGAAGGTCAATGTCATAGTCAAGGTGATAGTCAAGGTAAGTCGAATAAAAAAAAATAAAGGTTTTGCAAAGTATATTTCAAGACTGCATACAGTACCTTGGGCAAGTGTTGAAACTAAATTTTTGAGAACCATTGGTGTCAGATATGTCTTAATGGTGTCTTTTTAGAAGACTATTCAGCATGGGGTGGGTGTGCCATTCACAATACTTTTATCACTAGAGGTAAATATATTACATTTTCTCTCTTATCTGCATTAATCTGCATGTAACCTCAATAGATTTTCAGGTCACTACAGCAGTTTTGCCCTTGTAGTTTTCTTGGATTTTGACTTTTGTGGCAAAAAAATGTTGCAACAATACAGCAAAATCCACTTGAGGTAAACAAATGAAAATTTGTGTGCATTTTTGTTAGTATATGTAGATCAAATTTTGGGCCATTGGAGCAAATGTTTAAAACTGTACTGCATTTTAAATTTTTTCTCATGGGCTTTGACACTTTTGGTTTGCAGTTTTTATAAGCACAAATCTAGGTTGGTTTTTAAGGTGAAAAGGACAAGTGCGCACATGGTATAGCCCTGTGTGTTATTTGTTCACATTGCTATTTTTCAACTTCTTTTAAAATATTCTGGATCAACTTCTATCAAAATAGGAAGAAGTATTTCTTATGGTGTGTTCTACAAAAATAAATTGGGATGACTCAGTTAGGAATAATGTGATTTCCATAGAAATCAAAAGGTAAAACAGATCTTTGAATTATTATCCAGAGAGGTTCAGTTTCACTGAAACTTGAAAGAAAATTCTGTTAGCACATTCTCTGTCAAAATTATGTCTGGTGTACCTAAACATAGCAACGTTGTGGCTTTCTTATCTATCAGCTGGGAAACCTATTTTCAACTTTGTTACCAGAATGTTAGAGCAAATATTTTGATCAAACTTGGCACAAGTTTTGCGTAGGACATGCTCTATTAGATGGTTGTCAGGGAAGCCTCCCTTAATAACAGTGTGTCGCCTATAACAAGTGCCAGTATCATAGAATTGCATTAGTAGTCATGGAATGCAGGAGATGTGATTTTGGTATATAAAAAACTAAATCAATTTTGTGGAATAGAATCTACATGTAGTTGAAAACATGTAAATTAAAGACAAAGGTGTAAGAACGTGAATCCATTAAACATTTATATGGCTGAGTGGGTGGTTGCCAGTCCAAGGTCATTGTTTCCTCAATTTCCTCAGTATCCTCCACCTCAGTCACCACATTATGCCATCATCAGAGCTGTTAAGTGTGTTCAAAAGCTGAAACTTGAATATGAGCTTGTTTTATCATTTGTTGATGCATGAATCCATACGACAGCATTCTGTTCTCAACTTGATGAGTAACAGATTGATTGATTTTATGTCGGGACAGGATACTATGTAGAGGAAAAGAATATTGTCGCAGTTTCATTTCTTGTATGACAGTATTGAGCATTGTAAGGTAGACAGCAATTGTTGCATCATAATTTTTTACAGGCATTTTTCTTTTCTGATGGTATTTAATTTGTGGATAAATACTTATTGGGTAACATGCATATAGTAATCTGAACAAGTGAAGAAAGAGAGCGAGATTTCTTTTTAGCTCATTTACTTGTTTCATTCGTTTTTGTAGGATCTTCTGACTTAAAGGATGTGGAGAAGGGTGGACAGACTGTGTGGGATAATGAAGAAGAAGGGGTGGCCTACAGTTACTCCTTCTTCCACTTTATGCTGGGACTGGCCTCTCTTTATGTAATGATGACCATCACAAACTGGTTAAGGTAAGTACTAATCCCTTTACATCATTGTTGGATTGACATCTCTGTGATAGGATCACCAGCACTGTCTGGTTTAGGTAAGCCCAGATCCCTAGGGGCTCAAATCAAGCAGTTTTAAACTGATAGAAAAATTCTGAAATTTGCAAAACTCAGACTGAAATGTCCAAGTCACTGGAAAGCCACACATTTGAAATACTTTATAGTTTTGTTTCTTGCCTGTGTGATATTTCGTCACACATTTTTAGAAAGTATGTTTCTGAATATCATAATTGCTTTCCTCCTTTTCTAGAATATGAAAAAGGCACTTATTAGAAAACAATAGTTTTGAAACGTTCTTTGAAATATCAGTTCATTTTTGTGGCTTTGTCATACAAGTACATTTTTAGAAGAAATTGCATCTCAGTCTCAATGACATTTATACTAAGTAAATCATGATCAATGACTGTGAACTCAGTATATAATTCAGAACAAATTGGGTCACAAATCTTTTTATATCTGTGTCCCCCTCCTTTTTAATTTTTTCTTGGGTTGTAAAAAGTACTTCTCAGTGTAGTAAATGACATTGTTACCTTGAACATGTTGAGACATACATAAATTCAGTGATGAGGAAAGTGATTATACTTTTTTTTTATTTCCTTATGCAGTAAGAACAGTATTGTATAAATATTTTGAATACCAGTAGATTCAAACATTGTGAATATCAGTAAATTCAAATACTGTGAATTCCAGCAAAAATTGAAACATTGTGAATACCAGTAAATTAAAATATTTTGAATACAAGTAAATTCAGATATCGTGGATACCAGTCAATTCAAATGTTGTGAATACCAGTCATTTCAAATATTATGAATACCAGTCAATTCAAACATTGTGAATACCAGTCAGTTCAGATAATATGAATACCAGTCAATTCAAGCATTATGAATACCAGTCAATTCAAGCATTATGAATACCAGTCAATTCAAGCATTGTGAATAGCAGTCAGTTCAAATATTGTGAATACCAGTCAGTTCAATTTTTATGAATACCAGTCCAGATATTATGAATACCAGTCAATTCAAATATTGTGAATACTGGTCAATTGATGGGACACTCAACAGATATATTATGAACTTCAGAGAGAGTGGGGGGTGTAAGTTGAAGTTGTTTACATTTGCAACGTGCAGATTGGAGAGAATGTTGGTATACCTGTATGTTACTTTCATGTACTATGGTTGAAATTTCATTGGATATTGTACTTTTGGAAATTGTAAATGATCTAAGCACACAGGTAATTAAAATGACCGCTCCTTTGTGCTGAAAAAATCTGCCTGAAATAGTTTAAAGTACACCATCTTTAGCAGTTATTAAAACAGGGAAAATGAATTTTGCCAGGCTAGACAATACGTGCTTCTGAAAGTGCATTGAATGAATTACCAAGTATATAAAATGTAATAAAAGTTATCGGCTCTTTTTTTACAATTTACCTCTGAAGTCTAGGAAGTGAAAATGACCAAGCGGAGCTAGAAGTTTTTTGAGAGGTGCACATTTGAAGCAAGGCCAAGGTGTATACTCTATATTCCATATTACCCCCATCAATCATACATGAAAATAAAGGGAAATAAAGGTTCTTTGAACAGTACCTAATATACACAGTCCTTTTTAATTAGTATAACCAGTCTGTAAACCTGGGGAAATTCTTTTTCTTTAAAATTCTAACCCTATGCAGAATACGAAACTGGTGAGTACCACCTCAAGCATTGTGAATACCAGTCAATTCAAATATTGTGAATACCAGTTAATTCAAGCATTATGAATACCAGTCAATTCAAATA
Organism: Megalonaias nervosa; assembly: GCA_016617855.1. Classification (NCBI taxonomy): domain Eukaryota; kingdom Metazoa; phylum Mollusca; class Bivalvia; order Unionida; family Unionidae; genus Megalonaias; species Megalonaias nervosa. The sequence goes on along the minus strand of JAECUM010007068.1, from coordinate 35,828 downwards.
TTGTGAATACCAGTTAATTCAAATATTATGAATATTGGTCAATTCATGCATTATGAATACCAGTCAATTCAAGTATTGTGAATACTGGTCAATTCAAGCATTGTGAATACCAGTCAAATCAAATATTGCGAATACCATTCAATTCAAATATTATAAATAATATTCAATTCAAATATTATGAATACCACTCAATTCATGCATTATGAATACAAGTCAATTCAGATATTGTGAATACCAGTCAATTCAAGTATTATGAATACCATTCAGTTCAAATGTTATGAATACCATTCAATTCAAGCATTATGAATACCAGTCAATTCAGATATTGTGAATACTGGTCAATTCAGATTTTTAGTAAGCAAGATAAATTAAATCTGTTAAGTACTTGGCTGATGTAAATATTTGATAATCATGGTTGTACTGGACAGACATGTTATTTATTGCTCATTAATGCTTAATACGTTACCTATTTAACTGATTAATTTGTGTATTATATATTAAGTTTTGTACTGATACATTAACAAAAACTTAAAATAGTGACCCTAAAACTTGTGAACAAAAGCAGAAGTATGAAAAGTCAGACTTATTTTAGCTGACCTGATTGATAAATTAAAAATAATTAGAGCTTTCTGTTATAGACAGCTAAGTGAAATTATGGTATTTTCACATTGTCCCATTTGTTTGTAACCCCCCTATCAATTTTAAAAATGAAGAGCATCAAGGATATAAAAAATGAAAGTGCCCAAAGCTTAGTCATTTCATTCATTGATTTATAATGTCTAACTTGATTGCTGCCAGGAGGTCCTTAACACTCAAATTATTGGCATTTTAATGCAAATGGAAGCTCCTGATGTAAAAAAAAAACCCAGACTGCTTGCTGTCCATTTCTGGTTTCTAGAATAGTCTATTTCTGTCAAAACTGTATAGTTTGTATGCAATATTTGCAAAGTCTACTTATAATATTTCTAAAACAAATTGAACAAATAAATTGGAGGAATTCTTGTATACATGTTTTTAAAGAGAAGTAAATCCAAAATTTATTAAATTATTGAGATTTTTAAAGACAGTGGACTACATCACATCTGTTGCTTTAAAACATAGACTGGCCCAAGCAAATATGGTGACTGTGTTGCTAAAGAAACTCCCATTTGATTAAAAATGCCAACAAGTTGACAGTTTTTTGGCCCCCCTGCTGACAATCAGGTTAGAAATTATAAATAAGTTATTGAAATGACAAAGTTTCAATTTTAATTTAGTAGTAATCACAAAATTTTAATTTACTGGTGTTCACAATATTTTGATTTACTGGCGTTCACAAAATTTTAATTAATTTACTGGTGTTGAATGTATTTGAATTTACAGATTCACAACATTTGAATTTACAGGTTTTCACAATATTTTTTACTCTTTTGTTTTACTCATTCCATACTTTTTTGCAGCCCCAGCTCTGATTTCAGAACACTGAGCACGAACATGGCAGCTGTGTGGGTCAAAATGGCATCTAGCTGGCTTTGCATTTTGCTGTACGTGTGGACACTGATTGCGCCTATTGTCCTGCACAATCGTGAATTCAGTTAAATATAGACAGCATAAATTGGGTCATTTGTACAGTCTGTGTAAGAGATTGTACATCAGTCCAGTCCTGTGCAATCATGAATTCAGTTCAATATAGACAGCATAAATTGGGTCATTTGTACAGTCTGTGTAAGAGATCGTACATCAGTACAGTCCTGTGCAATCATGAATTTAGTGAAATATAGACAGCATAAATTGGGTCATTTATACAGTCTATGTAATGGATGTTATATCAGTCCAGTTCAAGTTATATTCAGAAACCAGCTGATCTGGATTATATGAAATTATTTTTTAAAAGTGGTATTAATGAGCATTCATCCATATAAATTTAATCTGAAATTGTTTCTTATTTTATATTATGGTTCCCTTATTTTAAAACCACTCAGTATAACAACATTCTCATTATAATGCAAATATGGACATGGATTCAATTCAGTTTATTTAACTTAGTTTTCCCATTTACTTGCTTTAGTTGATTTTAGTTCTTTAGAACAGAGAAAGGTGAACAAAGTCTGCAACAGGTAAGCAACCTGACAGCAGTTCAAGATGCCGCTTATCTCACTGGTCAAAAAGCATATCTGAGGATAGTACCTGGAAGGAAGTCACGTTTTTAACTAATGTGGACAAGATTCATTCAGTTCAAATTAGGCACCTAGTTGATGTAAATTTCCATTCCTCATTCTCTTTTCTCAGTCAATGCATACATCATTTTCACATTGGGATTTTGTAATAAAAGCTGATGTAATTGTTGAATGTACCAGTTATTAGTTGAGTATAGATGTTTTGATCAGTCCAAAAAATGTGAAAGAAACTGGGTTCAATCCAGAAATTTGGAAAAAGTTGATGCTAAAATTGGTCATCTTACAGTTATTTGCACTGTATAAGACCACTAATTACTTTACAGCCAAAAAACCATTCTGCTGATGAGAGAAGAAAAGTAAGAGTACTAAATGTTTTGAAATGTACCCATTGGGTTGTAAATAGATTTAATTTTTTCCATGATTCATTTCATAAACTTTAATCTATGTACTATAGTTGAGAAAAAAATTTACTTTTATTTTGATAACCAGTATTTAATTTCCTACTGACCAAATAGCATATGGACTTGATGTGAGGCTATATTATTTACTCTGTTTAGCAGCACAAGATACAAGAAAATGCTACCTGTTTTTCAAGGCTGAGAAAAAAATTCTCTAAATCTAATGAATGGAAGTATATGTGATTTATTTGCCAATATAATGAAGAAGTTAATTTTTTTATATTAACGTTTAGTTCTGTGGGAAATGAATTAGTAGTCTGACCTCTCACTGGTTTACATTGGTTGTCTTGTAGTCATTTGTACTACGTACAATCAATGATCACTGGTTTAGTTTGGTTGTCTTGTAGTCATATGTACTATTTACAATCAGTGATCACTGGTTTAGTTTGCTTGTCTTCAGTATTTTTAAAAATCTTTTTAATCTGGTCTGCACTGACAGATACGTATACGCTTTGTATATCCTGCCATTGATGACAGCGTTGTTAACATCAAGATCATTAACAGTATTTTGATTTTGTCATCTAAATCTAAATGTCATAGTTCACAATCTAGTTTGCAGATTAGACAAGTGTTTTGTTGAAAACATGAGAATTATTACATCAGCATTTTGGTTTTAGGTTTTTATATTATGAAATATTTTATTCCAGTTGTCTGCCCTTTTGGTTAGGAAATTTTGTACTTTGTTTTCATGGCACTATAAGATATACATTAAACTTATGTAAGTGTACCATTACCATGTGCAGCATTCCAGTATTTGCTTTCTGCTTAAATATCCATGTGGTAAACATTCTGGAAACCATGACTTGTGAGCAAGTTAACTGTACACTGTGGAAATATAAATATGATATACGTTAAATACCATCTACAGTATTATCAGAAATAATGCTTTTGTTATTTTGTTGAGCTTGACATTATTTTTAAGCATCTTTTACACATTTACATCTACTTTTACTTTTACATCTTTTAACCTGCTTCTTTCTAACAGCAGTGAATTTATTTGGATCAGCTCTATCTATCCATTTAAGAGGTTTGTTTGTAGCACTAATTCCTTATAAACTCCTGGGTGTAAATTCACCAAAATGTATTATAAAATTGATAAAATAAAATAAATCTTACAACCATACATACATAATGTTTATAACCATGCAGTGATCATACATAGTATTTTGAGAAGAAAGATTAGCATTTGTACACATCCCTTAGTAAGTTTCAATAATCCTATGGATGCAGATAAATAAAAAATTTTGATTTACAGTTACTTACCTAATTGCGTTGATTCGTTATTCATATGCAGCTAAACATCACCAAAATGTTATATACATTTAGTCCATCATGGGTATAACCATTTCCGATTGGATAATGGATATGGTGTCATAGAGGCATTAAGTCACATTCTTTTTTGATGTGTTTCTGAACAGTCTAATCTCGATCCAAAACATTATGTATACAAGAATGAACAATGATTTCCATATGCTTTATATTGAACAATTTTTATAATCCTAAAAATGTTAAGTGTTATAATTAAAGTTGAAGAGTTAATTTTTATTCTTGTAAAGAAACATTTTGTGAACTAATGAAGATTATATTGTACATACAACCCAGGTATATAAGGTGGCATTCCACAGTTTTGTATTTTGCATAGGGTTAGAGGTTTAAAGAAAAAGAATTTCCCAGGTTTTCTTACTAGTTATACTGGCTAGTTTAAAATGACTTTGTAGCTCTTGGTTTGTTCAAAGAACATTTAATTTTGGTGTATGATTGATGTGTTTAATATGGGTTATAGAGTATACAGCTTGGCATTACTCCAGATGTGCACCTGTCAGAAAGCTGCTAGCTCTGCTTGGTTATCTTCACTTCCTGTACTACAGAGGTAAATTGTAAAGGAAAAGCAGATAACTATTTTTACATTTAATAATATTTGGTAATTCATTCATTGCACTTTCAGAAGCTGGTATTTTTGAGTCTGGCAAAATTTGCAAGAGGAGTACGATTTATGGTCCCCTTCACTGGGGTGTATGGGAGGCGATTAAATCATAGTGAGTCATAACAGTTGCTCTAGTTCAGCTTTAAAATATGGTGTTTTAACCCGACTTGTTATAGACCAGGAGAGCTTATGGGATGTATTGTTGCCTCTCATCAGTTATTAGGTGTCCATCCATCCATTAGCACAAGCTTACTATGAAACTGTATACACATATCCATTGCATGATCCAGCTGGGCCTGAATGAAAATGGGCCATCTTGGCTAGCTTGGAAATCTTGTTTTTGCTACTCATCCTGAACAGAAAGTGATACTGAATTAGGGTTTTCACCTGAAAAATTATGATGTTTAGTTGGTCCTAAATGAAAATGGTGCTAGTCTTACATGTCTCAGCTGCACTCCCCACATGTAGCTGCATTGTTTTATTTCATTGTCATTGAATTGTCTCTCCGGCTGTATCATTTTTAAGCATACCGTCATTGTAGCCTGTTGTTGTAATCTGCCTATTTTTTTATATATCTTTCTTAAAGTTTTTGACATTCAACTATTACACGACAGCTAGAGCCTCATTGAAAATAAACCCCATCCAGGTGTTAAGGATAATTTAAAACCTAACTGAAGATAAACCCCATCAAGTCTTTATGGCTAATCCTAGGTTTAATTTACCAAGTTTGCTTTACTTGTGTGTGATTTGGATTTTTAACGTAGCTTTAACAATTTTTTAGTCATATCGCTACGATGTCTGCAGTGTGGCAGTTTATAGTGATGTCTTGCACTGGGGCATCATGCCGCAGACATGTAGCATGATGTCCCACCCAGTCACATTATCCTGACACCAGGTCAACCAGTCCTAACACTAACCTCTTAATGCCGAGCACCAAGCGAGGCAGCTGTTTGTACCATTTTTATAAGTCTTTGGTATGACTCAGCCAGGGATCGAACCCACGACCTCCTGCATCCGAGGCGAACACTCTAACCACTAGGCCACTGAAGCGGTCGCTTTACTTATATAAGATGTAGCTCTTTTGTATAATGTGTTAGCATGTATTATGTTTTACTTGTGTAATGCGTAACTCTTTTTGTATAATGTGACATCATGTATTGTGTTTTGCTTGTGTAATGTGTAATTCTTTTTGTATAATGTGTCATCATGTATTGTTTTACTTGTGTAAGGTGTACCTTGTTTGTATAATGTGTTAGCATGTATTATGTTGTACTTGTGTAATGTGTAACTCTTTTGATATAATGTATTAGTACGTATTACTATATACGTATGATAATAAATGTTGTATGTTCGTTTTCATAATGTATTTAAGTTATATATCTTGCATCGTAATTTTCATTTGATTTTACCAAATAAATACTTCTAAGGCTACTAATACAATAAAAATGTTTATTTATATACTTGTGTTGAAATTTTTAAATATATTTTCATTTCAGATGTTGCAATATTAGCAATGGATTGAAAAAATGCGACAAAATAAGTCTAGTCAGTTGTCGGTGTAAAGATTTAGATTCACCGGAAAATGCTCTGAGTTTTAATCTAAAAAAAATCTGCATACGTAATGATGTCATGTAAAAGCGAGACACATGTCCTCAGGAGTGAAATCGGTGCACATTCTATTTGCCAGTGTGCAATGTTAAATCACTGACAATAGTCGTTTCATAGTTTGTGAGCTCTAAGATTGGATACTATTCTGAATGGATTAAAGTGTTGAGTCCAATTTAGTAAAAATGTATTTGAATGGATGTTAATACAAGACATCAGCTCGTAAGTGTTATTACTCGCACTATCAATGAACTGAAATCAATTACAGAGGAACTGGTGTATTTACAGCCATAAAGTTGCATACGCCCTAAAGTGAACCGTTCCTATACAGTCAGGAGCTTCATATCTGAAAGAAAGATTTACACGGATATTATACAAATTATTTTTAAGATCCATGCAATTTACACACACACACACATACACACATATATATACACACACACAGACAGAAATGTACATACATACACATACATACGTACATACATTCTTACATATATACATACATACACACATACATATGTACATACGTACATACACAAATACTCATTGTACATACATATATACATACACACACATACGTACATTCATACATAAATACGTACGTACATACATAATACTTATTGTACATACATACATACATACTCATTGTACATACATACATACACACATACGTACGTATGTACATGCATACATACATACACACACATACATATATACATGCACACACACATACATACATACATACATACGTACATAAATACATGCACACACACATCCATACAGATATACATACATACATACATGCACACATACATACATGCATACATACATACATATATACATTGTATTTTGCAGACATAAAAGGACTCTAATTACACAAATGTAGTCGAGCAGAACATAGATAATAACAATCGACTACAAATATAGATGTCAAAACATGTAATTGGGGGTAGAAAAGTAGAGAATTATGTAAATGCATGTCATGCAAAAGGGAAGGTCATTATATAACTACAGACCAAACACCACATTTAAAAAATAATACAAGATGATGAAAAAAAGAAATGGTCTAGGAACTAAATTAAGAGCGAATAATCTAAGGGTCGACTCTCTCTAAAAATCATGAAAGGTGCTTCGTAACGCATTCCTTTTCTAAAAATGGTTTGCTCATCAAAAGTTGCTTACAGTGCAAGTCTTCAGTCTTCTGGCCTCGTGACATCTATTGTTATGTTATTGACATGAGTAGCTAATATATACAATTTTCTTGCATTGTGCTGTATTTGTTATCTATATCATTAGAATATACGAGAAACACAGTAGTATATTTGCGCAATGTACAAGTATTGCAGTAGATAAACACAGTTGTATTCTTTATTAAAAATATACAATTTTGAGTTGCATATTAAGAATTCCAGGAATCATAATATTTGTTAAAATTATACTAATTTAAGTTATTATAAAGATGTAAGACAATTGTAAAAATAAAATACAAAGAAATAGTATACAATGTACAATGTGTGATATACAAGAACATAATTATTATTGTTAACAGACAGGTCTGTCAGATTCACCAAAGATGTACCACATATGACTTATTAACTTTATTTCCATAAGGATGTAAGGATGACTTGAATAAAAGTTGTAAGCATATAGTTGAAATGTTATGTGTTTAACATCTATGTTTGAGAGTACTTAGTTGTATAATTTGTTTCGACGCATTAGGAAAACGTATGAGTATAATTTACTCTAACATTATTGGTACTAATAAAATATTTAGTTAAGATGTATATATTCACGGTAAAATAGAATATGGTGAAAAGAAAGGGAGCGTAAGAGAGACTTAAGACTTAAATCAATTTCCTTTCCTGTTGCAAAAAAGTGGGATCTGTAGTGCTATATTTAAGTCGCAATCTTTACGTGTTACAATAAATGAACCAAACTGATCATATAGTAATGAGGATCTTTCGGCGTTATTGAATAACTTGGATAATCGGGATATACAATTGCTTCAATCAGATTAATAGATTCCGTTAAAACATAGAGTGGAATCACAATGGCGGGTAACTTTTCTTCTGATTCTGCTGTTGCTATCTATAATTGATCTAATTTAAGATGAATTTGTTTAGACGCAACTATTTGAGAAGCAGTGAATTCCTTGTGGGTTTTTTTTTTTGTTGATACAGTTCATGTAAATTATCGCCAGTTTCTGCCAAAACTCTCTCCAAAACCAGAACTGCTTTTGAATTTTGGCCGAAAGCCATTAACATATTAAATCGGTTATAGACTGTGATATGTTGGAGGAGAAATTGCCTCCATGTCGAGTGAGGACACCGATGATTGTGTTATTCTGTTGCTTCTGCATATTTAAATGACTTTCTAATGTGGCAACGTCTCCTGTTGTCGCCAGATCAAATAGGTGTTACCTATTTCACCAATGAAGGGCAAAACTGCTTTCGTTAGCACATTTAAAGGTTGAAGAACACCTTCTACAATTAACTCATTAATGGGTGAGATTGTTGTATTGAACTCATTACACACACACACACACACACACACACACACACACACACACACACACACACACACACACAGAGTATTCTAGAGACATAAAAAGATTCTAAATACATATGTGTAATAGAGCAAAAGATAGATAAGAACAATCAATTACAAATATAAAAAGGGGATGTTCGTTGTAATATGTGTTCCACTGAACTGTTGAAGAATACATTTATGTAGCAACATTTTACATTATTGCGACAAGGTTCAATAGATTCAGCTGAAATGTTCTGCGGTAGATAGATTTGAAATAAATGAAAATGTGAAAGGAACTTACGGTATTATGATGTGAATACAGAATAATTCTGATAAAATTTTATGAAAGTCCTAAATGAATAAAATGTTATGTATAAATTTCAAACCCGGAAGTGTACTGGTCCGCCAAGAATCGTGACGTTGCCTAGATGGCGTCATCCAGAACACCTTCGAATAATTCACTACAGTTCCCGAATTATAATACAAATAATGAGCTCTTTCTATTTCCACTGAACAGTCCAAACAAACGTTTTTCCTCTTGAATAATATATAAGTACAATATAAAACACGTCTGCAGACTTACAACAGGAACTCAAGAAATGAGAATGATAAAAAAAAAAAAAAAAAATTGGAATGAAACTGATTGCTCAGTTCTCTCTTTATATACACCTGTATATATTACGACTATATTTCGCAATAGACCCCATGTGACGGAACTTACTAAGAATTTTGCGTCGAACTTGTCTATTCATGTGACCTAGCCCCAGCCACTGGGAAGTTACTGAATCCTTCAAGAAACGTCGAAACCCCATCAGCCAATGAGAAATTAAGCCATAGGCGCCATTAAGTCTTATTATTAAGACTATTATTAATAATTGTCAACACATATGTAAGCACCTGTTTATAGATCCTATGTAATACTATGCTCTTAACAGACTTCGGTCACGTGTGCAAAATTTAACTAAAGATAATCTGTACAATTTACGGCAATGAATAAAAATTTATAAAAATTAGTTGAAATTATGTACCAGGAGTTACAAAAAACTATAGATATAGCAGCAGAAAGGGTGAACAGACCACTTTTTAGAAGAGTCCGTTTGCGAAAATGAAGCCTCCTACGAAAAGTGAAATTACAAGATCAATAATGCTAAACCGACACTTCTAACCGACCGAAGTCTCGCTAATTGGATTAGCTCATTTTGTTATTTAATCTTAAGACATTTGTATTTTCAAATTTTTATGCGTGTTTGTTAACTTACCCGGACACTCACTTTTGGTCGTCACCCTTTCTGCTGCTGTAGTAGCGTGGTGTAATTAAATCATTATTATATCAATAGTAACGCTAACTATGGAATCTCGCACAACTAAACTAGCTCGACAGCGACTAGAGGCAATTAAAAAATATATTCCAGTTCGTGATTCTGTCAAACAAAAATTACAAGAGCGTCAGGAGTCTCAGGTGGAATTTACGGAAGGTGCAGAACAACTATTTAAACCAACTGTCGAACCAACAAAGAAAATTGTTACAGCAACTGAGGCAACTCAAAAAGCTCTTGAGCCATTGCCTGGCCATCTTCAAGCAGTTCTACCACCACCCCGGCAACCTCCTCAACCACAAACTGAAGTTCAGCCTCCTCCAAAAGTTAAAACTAACATTACAGATAAATTTACGCTTGAGGGTATTTCCGCTATCAAGGACCCAGACCAAATGATTAGCATTGCCGCGTTTGGATATCATCACAGAGATAGGTATGTAAAACCCGAATATGTTAACACTCTGAAATCTGCCGATTGGGTTAAAGATGTTTATTGCATCGCTACTGATACTCCGCAGATTAGATCTGAGAGAGATGTTAATCAGCTTAGAATTTTTAATCAGGCAGTAGATGAGTATATTGAACAAGTAAAACAAGAAAGGAGACTAAGAGAAGAAGAAATGAAGATGCAGCTTGAAAAAGCTGGACAAAAAAGGAAATTAGCCACAACCCCCCCCCCAGACAAAACAACACGATCATCACCCTCGACACTTCCTCTACCATCACCCTCGCAACCTCCTCTACCACAATCATCGCCACCACCAAAAATAAATATAATAGATAGATTTACTCCTGAAGGTATTAGCGATATCAGGGATCCAGACTAAACAATGGACATTGCAGCATATGGATGCGATAAAAAAGAGAGATATGTAAAACCCAAATACGTTAAAAATATGAAACGTGATAGTTGAATTTTATTTGTATATCGCGTCGCTAATGATATTGAACAGGTCAGACGTGATGATGAATATTTTGCTAAATTTACCCAGGAAGTAGAACGAAAAATGAAATCAGACTTTACACCAGGTAATGAAAAAGGAAAATGGTATGATACAGATCCTGGCCCCAGCGCCACTGGAAGTGGTCTGTCCAACGGTGGCCTTGATAAACTTTGTCCCAATAACGTCCTTGCCGACGTGGACAGATTAGAAATTCTGATTGGTGGAAAACGAGCCGGTAATAATTCCCGAGAAATCATTAATGAAGCAGCTGTTATTTGTCAGAGATTATTCACAGGCGGTATCATGGACATTAATGTTTATCGGTCCCTCATCGATGAAATCGTTGATGATTACCACAGCGATCGAGGGTATACAATTAGATCTGTGACAAGAAAATAAGATGATCATACATAATGCTCAACGTGGACCTGTAATGGTCAGGTGATTACCTACGTATAAAGCGATCTACGGAGATGGACTCGGTGATGTTGTTCAGGGTTTATTCAGAAGGATAGCCCCAAGAGCAATACCGATTGCAAAGCAACTGGGAATGAAAGCTATTGATGTTGTTCGTGCTAAAGGTATTGGTGCTGTTGGTGATGTTGCCATCAAAGCATCCTCAATAATTAAAGATAGACTAGCACGATTAATACGCAGACCACAATCAGTAAAATTACCCAGCACTGAAGTTATGCCTGCAAACGTCAGTAAAATAATAAATCAAGCTGCAAATCAAAAACTAGCAGAGTTGGCTGGTATACCCCTGTCAGAAAAAGAAGATATAATTGCAAGTTTAATAGCAGGAAGTGGTCTTCGTATTAGATGATAACAAGTATAATAAAGATGTTCAAACGTGTATCTGATCCCGCGTTTGACATGGATGCGCCAGTTCTCAAAGATGAATCTTTGCGCGATTATCAATATTATTCTTATGACGCACGAGAGCCAAATCAGCGTGGGCGAAATGAGCTACATGTTCAGGATACAAGTAAATATTTCTTACCCGGTGAAGCATTTATTGAAGTAGAAGGTGATTTTCTAAAAACAGATGATACTGAATATGGAGCTGATGTTAGAGTTGGTTTTGTTAATAATGGCGTCATGGCGTGGTTCGACAGTGCTACGTATATAATCGGCGGAAGAAATATTGAATCAATTCAGAAGGACGTCGACGTTGCCACGACGATACTTGGCCTTGCAGGATACAGCGACGATTATTCAAGATCAGGTGGTCCGTCAATGTCTTTGTAAAGGATACCACTAACCACCCTGACAACAGACAGTATGACATAAGACGACCAAAAAAGTTACAGCTGCTGCTGACGACGCAGATGTGGTTCCGGTGGTTCGTGGTGCTAATCCAGAATTCAACTTAGGATTCGCAGCACGTCCATCAATGCTGAAAGATGAAAGCAGAAGATTTTCATATGTAATTCCACTGTCACATATATTTGGATTTTGCAGAAGTGTCAGAAAGGTCATTTTCGGAGCTAAGCATAAAGTTGTACTTGTAAGAAAGGCTACCGACGATGATGCAATCGGCGACCTGCTGGTGATGCAGCTAAAGTAATACTAACAAAACTTTCATTGTGGATGCCAACAATGATACCATCACTCAATAAAGATCAACTGCTGCTTTATTTTATGGATCAAGGTGGTAAATCAACGTTGTCATGGTTAACGAAGACCACAGATAGTATTCAAAATAACGTTAATGGTTTATTTACATGGCAGATAGCATCACAGCAAGGTGTCTCTGCACCGCGACATATATTTGTTGCGTTCCAAAATACTGAACGAGTAAACTCACAAGAACACAGTATAATGATATTTGACAAGCTTGGTGTTAGTGAAGTTTCCCTGAGAATAAATAGACATCAAGAACCATCGGAAGATATATTACTGAATTTTGAAAATAATCATGTTGCAAGTGCATATCATCGTCTGATGACATTCATGGGACGTGATTCTGATCTGCAAATATTATAACTAGATTTTACAACGCTGTATCCGATTTGTTACCTTTCGCTGGAACACTTGGATTTATTTAGGCAATCTGTCGTTGATATACACTTTGGAGCTCGTGTGGCAAGAGGAGCTATTGTTAATTACAGAGCAATCGCTGTTATACTCTCAGATAAAACAAAGTTGCTTGAAGGTGTTGGTGGACGAATGAGAGTCATTGATGCCCCAGTGGAAAACATATAATTAAATCGCTCATGATATTATAATGTCATATCATCATGTTAGTGTCAGTCTGAGTCCTGGTCAGATTAATCAGTATCAAAAAGAACTGTGGAATAAAAATATTACTGAAATCAGAACAGGTTTTAGGTGGTCCAAATAAACTATCACTGAGAGAATGTCAACTCAGGCACTCCAATGACGCCAAACGATCAGCGACTAGTGTTAGATTTAATCTTTCTGCGGGCGCCATTAAAGACGCAGTCAAGACGGGTGGTATATTCTTGCAGCTATACCAGCGTTGATAGACGCTGCAGCCCCTGCTGTTGCAAAAGCAGCTGCACTTGGTGCTGCTGGAACTGCCGCTGGGATGGCATTAAAGAAAGCAACAGGTCACGGAATAAAGGCTTCCAAAAAAGGGAAAGGTCTAAGGCTGCCAGGAACTCCCCATTTGTGGTACGGTCAATCCGCTCGCGGATCGGGTCTAAAACTTCCCGGGACACTTCGCTGATGCTTTCCATGTCCAATTTTGATTTACTTGATGCTGTTAAAAAATTAAACATCAAAAACGTCACAGGTGTTTTTATGCGCGATCATTTATCAAAACAACCAAATATCCAGGAAACTGGTATCATTAATCTTGATGGAAGTTCTGGTCCAGGCACTCACTGGGTTGCATACGCAATTGATCCACGTGAAATTGTTTATTTCGATTCGTATGGGTTGGCACCACCAAAAGAAGTTTTAAAATATGTGAGCAGGATGCAAAGTATTCCAATCTGGTATTCAACATTACCAACACAGACAATAACCGATCCACCGATATGTGGACGTGAAGTACTCTCTGTACGCTGTGTCATGGTCCCTAATACCACCTCATAAAGTCGTGCACGAGTATACCACCAGATGGTATAGACGTCTACCGTCGTTTTAAACCGGTCTTAGTGAATATACAATGGTAGAAATTTACAGAAGATCTGCTCTGAGTTTTACTCAGGGCAAACCTCAAGGAGACTTACCTAAATATACAACCCTTAACGAGGTCAAGAATGAACTCGCTGATCTTTTGAATCTCGCAAATGTGGACCAGAATGAAGTTGTTGTTTTTCAGGATAAACAAGGACAATTAAAGACAAGCAATATCCCGTTGACAGATATTATTCTGCGAGTTACAGATGCGACCGAAGATAACTTAGTGGTGTTTGCTTAAAACGGTAAAATTAAAGATTCTGATGAACCTAGTCTTAACGCTCATGGGAGAAATTGCTGGGCGTATCAAAAGAATTGAGATATTATGTATTGCGATCTCAACATGAGCACAAGTACAGTTATCAATGTGAGAGAACCAAAATCAATGATGATGTGGCAACAAAAGATATGTAGACAGCAACAAAAACAACGATCAGAACTGAGATTGATGATCGTTTACTATCCGCCAGTGATACAATGACTGGTTCTCTCAATATGGCTAATAATAAAATTACTGGTCTTAGAGAACCAGAATCAAACGATGACGCCGCAAGAAATACGTCGACAATAGCAACATCCCGATGATGACCTCGTAAATGACAATCAATGACTGAATGACCACATTTAGATCTGAGTTTACTGCTCATGTAGCCACGTTTGTAAATTTTCGTAGAAACACAAATAGAGACATTAATGAATTTTTTGGAATGGACTGCAGTCATCGACATCAAACTCTCTGACATAAAAATAATTACCGATGATGTAGTACATACAGTAGCGTCTGGATCAGCATTATGGACACCATTCAATAAATCCATTGAACATCGCGCTGAGGTTACCGGTATATACAGGTTCTCAGTAATCGGCACTATGACGTTTATAATATATACGACGACGACACAGCGTTATCCAATCCCAACTACGTCTGGAACTGTGTTAGTGATATTGGATGAAAACGACGAAGGAATATTTGTGGTGGAACCCGAAAGAAGCGATCCCGTGTTGTACTATTGGTGTCTTGAACTAATCGCTAAACTACCACCAACTTGAAATTTAGTAATTTATATAATGAGCTCCCCAATCAACGTTCAACATTTCAGATACGAGCAAGTGTGTTCGTGGCATACCCAACTGAAGAATATCATTGACGAGTATACAGTAAAAAAAAATACTCTGCATCTGCAATCATCGCTGGAACAGTAACGGTCATCGGCGCATTATCAGCTTCATACGTGATAGCGCCAGTGATAGGAATTGGTGTTTTAGTTGCAACAGGAATTGCTGGTATTCTTAACATTATCGCAAAAAAAAATATCCACGTGCGCGGTTGATAAATTACACGAATATACAATAAAGTTGCATACGGCGACGCTGGCATACTCCAAATTATCTTCGTTGATATCTTCAGTTCTCAGCGATGGAATAATATCAGATCAGGAATTCACAGAAATGAATAAGATTTACCACGAGACAATGACGCAGTCATCGAGTGTGTCAGGAGACAAGGTAGAATCTACGAAAAACGATAATAGACCTCTTATTTAACAAATAATAATGTCGTCATCAGAATTACTACAACAGATCGTCGCTAATACAACTCCGTCAAAAACCAAGATGATATCAGCTAGCTCAACCAGTCCTGAGTTCAGCGTCAGCTTTCCAACTGCTATTCCAGCGAAGGAAATCGCACTAGCACAATTATGAGTGTATCATAGTTGGCCAAATATTAGGTCAAAACCATTCGGTGGGTTGCAAGCAAATAATTCACTACCATTTGCGTATAAAATATAAACCTGATGGAACACCAGACTGGAATGTTGTAGTATACCTATGCGCAGTTATCAAATCGAACAGATCAACAATGAGTTCCAGTGCAGAATCAAATCTATCACAGGAAAAGAATCAAAAATAGCTATCACTGTTCACGAACCAACATTATCAGCGGCGATAGAAATATCAACTCCAGATTATGCCGTCAATATATATCAGTCGTCGATTCGAACTGTGTTAGGATGGCCAGAAGTACAACCACCAGCACCTGCAGCGATACCGCAGCCGAAACGATATGATTACAACACAGATAAACAAATATTTTTAAAACTCCAGAATATCGGAAAACTTGTCCATGGTCGTATATAAGTACACGGGTAAACGATGAAATATCTTATTTTATTGCGCCTGATGGTGAAAGGCTTCCTAAGATGATAAGACCATTATATATTTATGACAATGATAAAAAGCCGATCATCGATGAAAAAGTTTTCAAATCATTTTCCGACGCAATTAATTCTGAACATCAACGGGTATTCGGTGATCTACAAAATTTATTTTCCAGTATAGCACAATACCGCAACGATGATACGCGTCAACAGATCATTGAAACGATACAACATCTAAACCAGGTTGTATCAGATCTCTTTTTTGTCGGTCGGATTATCGTCGGAACAGTGATTGACGCCGGTGATAGATTCGGTGATTTTCACCCCCAACCCCCCCATCATTAAAAAAATTATTTGCAGCACATTATAAAATAACCGAAGCAGAATTACGAAGATTTGCATTACCCAGATTTAACTATCACGAGCTACAAAAACCGTCAACAATATTATCGATGAATATTTTCCAAGTATATTAGAATCATGGAGAAAAAAAGCCCCACCGGCAAACATCCTCAAGCACAACAATGATCCATACGGTAGAAGTCGTCATATATCACCAGGTGTTGTCGCGATCACATCAACGATCGCAGTCAATCTTGTATGCGATGCAATTGATGGCAGCTATCAAGTAGATCTTGAAAAATCCAGTCAGGCTCAGCAGGGATACTTTTTATATACATTTACACCTCAAGCACCCCCTGGATTTTTTTATTGTATTAGAACCCCTTAATCCAGTTTATCTGCGATGTCATAATCCGCTATTGTCACGGATACATTTCAAAATTACTCACCAACGCGGATACCTGCTTGATTTACGAGATGAATTCTTGAATATTAATCTGTGTATGCTCATAGAAGATTTTGTAAAATAAAAAAATTCTTCTGTTTCTGAGTCAAAGTTCTGCGAACTTGGTGTTTTGCAAACGCGAAGATCTACGAACTCACGAACAATTATTTATATGGTGTTATATAATGTACCAACACGCGAGAGTTTTTGTATACAACAAAGACATATTCGAAAGTGCCGTCAGGACAATCTTTACACTCCCCCACACAGAAAAATTTAGTGTTAATATACTTATTGATGAATACGGCGATGAAAAATTTTTGTTAACGCAGGAACAGGTAAATGAACTGCAACGAGAACATATTATTACAATTGAGTGCGATGGAGATCAAATTCTTGCCTTAAATTTGGTAAGCTTAAAACATATTAGAATAAATATTCTGATTCAGAACAAAAATAAATATTATAATCTGATTCTGAATAAATATTATTAGAACAAAAATAAATATTATAATCTGAATAAATATCAAAATCTGATTCTGAATAAAGATTTTGATTCAGAACAAAAATGAATATTATGATCTGAATAAATATTATTATCGGAATAAAAATAAAAAAATAAATATTATAATCTGATTCTGAATAAGTATTTTGATTCAAAACAAAAATAAATAAATATTTTTCTACTATAGTCAGAAATGAATTATCCCCTTTGTTTCATACTTTTACTTTATTTAGTTGTTACAATCACTTTCACTTTTACCCAATGATTTCATCATTGACTTTGTCAGGGCTTTCGCTTTCACTTTTACAATCGGACATGATCTTTCTCAACTGTCTTACACGCACATTCACAATCTTATTTGTTTCGTATTCGAGAGACAATTCTGATCTAATTTTCTCAATCGCATGTGCGAGTGAAACAAATTGTTCAGCTTGTGTATCTTCGACGGTTGCCTAGGACTGTATCATTTACTGTTACGTGTATATTTACCATGGTATCTTTGTTCCTGCAGTGATTCAAAATCACAAATAATTTTTTCAGGATCAAGTTTATCAGATATTTCTATACGTTCATTATGTACTTTGTTTTAATCGCAGAAATAATAGAATTAATATTTTCGAAATTCATTATATATTAAATATATGTTTAAAATTAAAAAAAATAATATTTACACAACACATATTTACAGTATTTATAATCTTAATTCTATGGCACAACATAAAAACTTAATTCTATGGACGGCACAACAGACAATCTTAACTAACTTAATTCTATGGACGGCACAACATACAATCTTAACTATAGTAGCATATTTACAGCATTATATCATATCAAGCTATTTACAGCATTATATACAATCTTAGCTCTAAGGATGGCACACATTCATATAAATTGCGGGGAATGCAATACATCCATTTTGACTCACTTATAGTGCTGAAGTTACCTCTGTATTTACATATATACATTTACATGTACATAACACACACACACATACAAACGGGGCCTTCTCTACGTTCAACAGATTTCTGCACACGCTCCCACGATCAACCCTGAGGAGTGCAAATAGCACCCACCTCGTGGTGACATGTTGGGAATGTGTACACGTCTGTTGAATATCGAGCATTGGGAGGATCCACGTTTATAACTGGAATCCTATATAGTTAAGCATATTTATATTTTGATCCAGAAATAACTCATTCAGGGGGCGTGGGTTTTTTTTTTCTTCTTTTTTCTTAGCTATTATCCCTGATAAAGTTAGGGAGGGGTAAGGAACCTGACAAGGACAAAAAATAAACAAGGGTAATTTTTAAAAAAAAATCACAATCCCCCAAAAAATAATTATTTAAAAGTGAAAGTAGTTGTAAAATACAGGTGAGATTACTCTTTAATCGCTCTACATACCCTTGACAGAGTTATTTCCCTTCGTCTTGCAACACAACTACAACAAAATTCAAAAGTATTTTTTGTCTTCAACATAAACTGAATAGTATTTTCTTGTTCAGCATTTTATTGTTCTTTATTTTCTTGTTCTATTTCATGAATGTCGGCGTACTTAAATATTGCGCTTTGTATTTCTTTCAAAATGCTGATCTGGTAATTTTATTTGCGACATATTGTACCGAACGCGCATGAATATCAAAATATTTACCAGCTGCATATAACGATGGAAATTCTTTTTCTTCCCATGTCTCTACATTCATAGATATAACCGGTCTTGCAATTTGTTTGTGCTTACCAGTTTTTCCAACTTTGCAATTCTGACTTTGTGTAATAGCTCGTAAGTAACTCAAATAATTATTTTTCGGATCTGAATCAATATGATCAATCACAAAACCCATCTTCGATTAGTCCGTGAAAATATTCATATATAAATTTATGACAAAGATATATTTTATCTTTCCCGGCATTTGAGCATGAGATAACCAGTACTATTAACAGCACCAACAATTTTTTTTTAGTTGACATTTCCTAATTCCACCATCACGAGATGCCTCATAATTCTTGATGATGGGATGTTTCACAAATTCATTTTGCACCATTTATGTAGTAATATTATTTATCTAAATAAATATTTTATTACTAGCGTGAAAATCTGGCGTGATAGTCTTCAGCGTTTCTTATACCAGCGACGCTGTTGCCGGCGTGATTTTTTAAAATCATAATATCGTTTTAGCTCTCTGTACTTTTTACCACCACATTGCACACACAACTGCGTTTCTCCTCTAACCCCAACACCACATTTCAAACACGGGTTTGGTCCTAGACTCCCTCTTCGCACGCTTTTACGCAAGACCGATTACAAGGAATTGCAGAACCAATTATCAACCACTTACAAATATTCTTTGCTTGAATCATTATATATATTTGCCTTAATTATAATATGGAGGAATTTACGAGATTATCTACAATCAATCCTTCTCAAGTTAGATTCGATCTTGACAGAATACGCCAAGTTGACGATTCGAACGAGTTAACGTCAACAAGCATGATATCGCTTATGCCGACGAATTAGAATCTAATCAATGGTATCCGTGAAACCAAGAAGGAATTTCGCGATGATGGCGCGGCTCATGTGTGGTCAACGTTCAGAATCATGCACGACGTTGATCCTACAATGAATGACCAACGAGCAAAAACAATCATTAATTATCTCGACAAAGTTAGTTTTTTAGAATAAAATTTATCGTGACTACGACGTCGCTTCGGTAGATAACGCCGCAGTAGACGACATATGGATTATCCGTAACAAACGTGACCCTGTTCGATTACATCACACTGGAGATATTGTAAAGTTAAGTAAAAATTACAAACCAGGAATGTTGACTGGTATTGACAATCCATATTATGAACGAGTGTATCCTGTGACTGCAGTTGTTTATGCTATGTATCTGCTAAATGATAAATCTAGCGTTGATGATATCACACCGATGAAACTTTCGATGCTGAATTGTGTAGCTGAGCGAGTTACAGAACATTTTACAAATGCGATACGTGGAAGTGGTTTTAACAGATTTACGACGTAAAAAAATAAATGAGTGGGCTGAGCGTGTCAAGGAACATGGCTGTACGATCAACGACGTTGCTGAGCTTTAAACAAAAAAAAATTCCGATAAGGATGAAAACAATAACCGGCGAGATTTTATTCGAATCGAAGTATAAATCGAAAGAAGCTTCGATAGAGATAATTGATCATAACGCGCGCACGTGGACGAACGACGTAACAATATTTCCACGAGACAGAACTGTTAAATTTTATGACGATGATATTTTTGATTTTATAAATAAAATTAGTAAAAGCGATCCTGTATCTGTATGGTTGTTTCAATGTTCCGAATGTGAAAATTATGATCAGTTTGTACAACTTAATGGAGATATTGATTGTGCAGAATTTCTTCACGAGAAAATGAAAAATCTTGCGTCGAAATATACCGATGATGCTGAACAATTACCTACTCAGTAATTGTTTTACCATTCCGTCAGTTGCTGCTCACTTTGCTCAGGAGAAAAATTCATGGTCGCCGACAAGATCTGAATTTCTTGAAGATGTCCAACACAGTTGTGTCGAATACGGACACGGCGGAAAGTGGAAAACTAAATACGATTATAAGGATATTATCTCATTTGATATGGTTCCATGTTATCCTGAAGGTTTTTCTTGGAATGGGAGAGTGTTCTGAATACTTTAAGCGATTTGGACATCCAACACATGAGTTGACCAGAGTTGCGACAAATGGACCCTTACCAGATTTTGACTTAACTGGATTTGCATGTATTGAATCATCTTCGTTCACGGAAAATCTCCATCCGATTGTTTATGTTTGGTTTGGTCGTCATTTTTCTGAAAAATGTTGGGCTCCAATAGTGCAATTACGATATATGCCTGATGCTGGAATTTTAGTATCGCTAACTGTAAGTGAAGCAATAACATCGTATCGTCCACAGAAACAAGTTTGGTTACCAAAACCCTCTGACGATGTCAGGGAGAAAACTATCCCCGACGAAATCTTTGAGCGTAATCCCGATGAAATTGAATATGAAAATAAACGTGCAAAGGATCTCGGCAGAAAAATAATCGCTAAATTTACTAATTGTGGTTCATGTGATCATAAACGACATTGCTGTCGACTAATCATCGACGATGCTGAACTTGATTTTATAATTACTGATACAACAGAGAAAGGCACATTTATAAGCCGGAAAAAATGCTTACTTGTCAGACGAAACTCAATTAGGTACAATTATGAACTATATTGATGGTGACTCACCACAGTTTACTCATTTAAGATCTTCGATGTTAGCGTATGTTTCGATAAATTTATTATCGATGATAAACAGATTCCTGATACCGCGGTTAGAGCTGCCACAGATTCATTTTATATAAATAAAAAATATGCTGATTTGTTAAAGATTGGTACCGATGCATCATGGGGCGAATGGAGAATAAAGCGAGAAAAGATACTTAGTTATTCTGAATCAGCCAACGTTGAATCTAAGGATATATACCACAAGAATAATCAAATGTCATTAATATCATCGGCACCATCGGTGTATGATTCCGTGGCCAGACATAAAACTGTTTATCTTAATGGGTGTGGTGGTTCTGGTAAAACAACGCGTGCAATTGAATTATTTCGGAATCTTGACATGGTTGTTTTGACAATTACACATATACTTGCCGGAGAAATGATCGAACGTGAAGTAAAATCTCAAACTTATCATAGTTTCTTTAGATGATGCGAAGACGCATAGACTCCTGAACGAATGGGTGAAAAATATCTTCCTAAGATCATTATTTGGGATGAAATGTGCACGGAGTCGCTGGAGATATTAGAAATATTTCTTGATTGGTTACTGACAAAGAATAGTGCTGTGATCATGTGTTTCGATCATGGTCAACCGCCGCCTTTTGTTGGATCATCCCCGCATGAATGGTTAAAAACGTTCGTCGATTATTACGAAGAAATAACTGATGATTATCGATCGATTGATCCAAAATTAAGAGAGTTAAAAATATTAATGAGACGACAACCAGACAAGATTCAGTGTGAAATAATGCGTGAAATAATTCCGGAAATACATATAAATGATTCTTGGAATTTATGGAGTCCTACTGATCTGATAGTTGCAAGTAGAAAGATAGTTCGTGATAAACATAAAGAAAAATTTTCAAATCTACCTGTACCATTGTGTTATCGCCCAGCAGATACTTGTCGACAGATTATCGATGATGAAATTCCTGGAATTAATGACAAACAAAATCTTGTACGAAATGATACTGTTTTAGTTCCTCTGAGTGCTGTCGAGAGCGAGTGAACGATGGACAAAACTCCACGGACTCTAGGATATGCTATAACGATTCATTAGTCCACGTTGAGGAGCAGTTGCACCTAGTCTGTAAATTGCAGGTCTACCTGTGGATCTTATCATGCTGGAAATTTTATGTGTGGTCTCACTCCAGACTGGGTCAGTTGCTCTTTTCTTACCACCTTCAAGTTCACCAGGTTCATATAAATATCTTACAGTCACATTACCTAGTACTGGTTGTTTTGAGAAGGAGTCATGTCGTTGTATTGGTCTTTGATTTTGTGATCGCATTGATGGGTTTCTTAGAAATTGCACGAGTAATTTCATTATTTAACGCAGCTATCACACTTGGTAGTCTTGCAACCCATTCACGAGATCTCTTGTCTTTCTGAACTTTATTCAAGGATATTTCCTGCGCATACTGATACCCAAACAATCGCTCAGCAAGTGTTCGATTAAATAGCTCAACGATTGCCTGATCGCGATTAATTGCGGTATGTCCTCGCCTGATTTTGACATTATGTTATTTCATCAGAGATGATACTGCACCAAGAAATTCTTTGCCAGGATCAACCTGTAGCAACTGTTGCCATCTTAGACCGCCACGTTGATATATTCGTTCGAAAGCAGATGCAACTTCAGTTGCTGTTTTAGTTGATAGTGGTTTTGCTTCCTTATATCTACTTGCAACGTCAACGACAGTCAACGCGTATTTGTATGTTTGTGATTGACGTCTACTAGTTTTAATAGTATTGTGAGGTAAAAACAAAATGTCTGCCTGATGAACCTCATTGGGAGTGCTGACATCAAAATGTGCGTACTGAATTATTTTAGGTGGTGGTAAATAAATTTTCCATATTGCCTGTCGTGCTAACCAGTCTGTGGCAACAGAACGTGCGATACATGCTGCATCAGCAAGTTTACTCTTCAGGTCTTGGTTGGTCTCATTCGTCAAGTCGGATATCAAGCCGGGTTCCAGGACCACAATAATTATATCAAGGAAGTTGTTTTTCTCTTGGGTATTTAGCCCATGGAGCCCTTGGTAATTTTCCCAGTGAAGCAGTGATATCACCGCCTGTTTCATTAGAGATAAATTTGTATTTGCTTGTACCACATTTCACACACTTGCCTGTAAGCGCACGCTTTTTATTTTTGGTCATTACTATTGTTAATCCACGTGTGGGGGTGGATGCTCTGCATCGAACACAATATAAATTCATATTATTTATTATATTTATACAACATGAATGTCATTGATTTCTTAGCGACACGAAAGCAAGAGCCAATTAAGCATTATGCAGCGCTACCAAATTCTATCAGAGCGATTATCATAGGTCCGTTTGGGTCTGGTAAGACGCAGTTGTTGCTTAATCTGATAATGAGATGGCTCAGATGGGATAAGTTGTATTTAGTGGCACATGTGATGCTGGACAAACAATCAAATCCAGCTCGGGTATTTTCTCGAGGCAGGCACAAAAACACAGACGTGATTTATGTTACTCAGCGATATACACAAATACCTAAAGTGATCGGAGATAATTGCAATCTTTTAGTTGTGTTTAATGGAGCCGATACACATGCTCTGCGAAACATTCATCAGACTTGGTGTTCAGGGGACATGGATATAATTAAATTCAGAAACTTCTTCTCGATCTCTCAAGCGATTCCTCATGGATTTATCACGAAAAATTTACATGATCCTCGGTCGAGGTATCGTGTAGGTCTCGATAACATTTTTGGTTGAGAGAGACAGCAGCAGGGAGGGTGACAACCCAAAGTGAGTGTCCGGGTAAGTAAACGAACACGCATAAAAATTTGAAAATACAAACGTCAAAAGACAAAATAACAAAATGAGCTAACCCAATTAGAGAGACCTCGGTTGGTTAGAAGTTTCGGTTTAGCATTATTGACCTTGTATTTTCATTTTTCGTAGGAAGCTTTATTTTCGCGAATGGACTCTTCTAAAAAGTAGTCTTTTCACCCTCTCTCCTGCTGATATACATAACAATGCCTACAGGAGAAATAAATTTGTCGTTGACAGCAGATATATGAGCGTCTAAATCCACTAAAGCATTTGTTGGCTTGTCAGCGACATAAATTAAAGTGAAATTTTTTTTGTTGTTTTTTTTTTTTTTTGTTTTTGTTTTGTTGTTTATTTTATGAGTGGTTGTTATTAAGATAACTTGTGCAGCTATTAAAACAGGGAAAATGAATTTTGCCAAACTAGATAATACCAGCTTCTGAAAGTGCAATGAATAAATTACCAAATATCTAAAATGTAAAAAGTAATGTTATCGGCTCTTTTTTTTTACGATTTACCTCTAGCAGCAGGCAGGGTGAACAGACCAATAGTCGAAAAAGGCCGAAATGTAAAAAAAAACAAAGGTCTTTTACAAACAAAAGCGTCGAAAAGCGTCGACAAATAAATGTAAATGAATTTTTTTTAGTCGGCCAAACAATAGAGGTCGAACAGACCAAGGGTCGAAAAGGCCGATGTCAAAAACAAAATCTTTTACAAAATGTCAAAAAGCACCGACAAATAAATGTAAATGAATTATTTTTCTGAGATGGCCACACAATCTTGGTTGTCTACCCTGAGTGCTGCTATAATTAACCAAAGATTTTATTCAGACCTATACGATATCTGGATCTTGGGTCATGTAAATTTATTGTAATAAATCCAAACGGAACAGCTTGTGCTTTTGAAAAGAAGTTTTAAATTTGATCATATCTATATCCCCTGAACACCAAGTATAATAAATATTTTGTAAGGTATAATTATCTACTCCATTAAACACAACTAAAATATTGCAATTATCTCTGATCACCTTTGGTATTTGTGTATATCGCTGAGTAACATAAATAACGTCAGTATTTTTATGTCTACCTCGAGAAAATATTTTAGCTGGATTTGATTGTCTGTCCAGCATAACGTCATCGTACACCACTAAATTATTAATAAATCCATCTAGCTCATCCACAGATGGGGCTTCATCAATATCGGTAATAAAGTCAACAACATCCTTACCGTTTTCATTCAGTAATTTTGCATTTTCATTAAAATCTTTAAGTACTTCATAACACCGTTGATCATCTACAGATGGTGCTACCAAATATAATTTATCCCACTTGAGCCATCGCATTATCAGATTAAGTAATAATTGTATCTTACCAGATCCAGATGGGCCTATTATAATCATTCTGATAGAATTCGGTAGCGCTGGATGGTGTTTTACTGGTTCCTGTTTTTGTGTCACAGAAACGTCAATTATATCCATATAGTAAATAATATGAGTCTATATTGTGTTCGGTGTAAAATTCCTACACCCACTGCTGAATTAACAACGATAACAACGAAGAATAAACGACGTGCTCTGACAGGCAAATGTGTAAAATGTGGCACGAAGAAATACAAATTTGTCTCCATGACTAAGTCAGGAACAAAGACAGGTGCAGATATCGCCGCTTCATTAAGGAAATTACCAGGAACTCCATGGGCTAAATACCCCGGTGAGGAACATCTTCATGGATATAATTATTGTGGTCCTGGAACTCGACTTGATATCCGACTTGATGATCAAGATCAACCAAGATCAGGAGAGTATCCAATAAATAAGATTGATCAAGCGTGTCATGTTCATGACGTTGCGTATAAAAGTAAAGATTTACAACAACGGCATCTCGCAGATGTAAAATTGATACATGCATTAAATTCTATACCTAATAAATCTGTCAGAGAAAAACTCGCTAGTTTTCTAGTAAAAACTGCCATGAAAGGTAAAATATTGCTAGGGGCTGGTAATTAATTATATAACTATTATAATGGAATCCATTTATTATAGCCCAAGAGGATATTGGAGAGGCAGATCAGCGATTACTAAATTATCTGAAGCAGCAAAAGTTTCACGTTCTGTTGCTGCAGCGTGGTTAGCACGACAGGCAATATGGCAAATTTATCTACCACCACCTAAAAAAATTCAGTACGCATATTTTGATGTCAGCGTTCCTAATGAAGTTCATCAAGCAGATATTTTATTTTTACCACATGACACCATTAAAATTGGTAGACGTCAATCACGCACGTACAAATACGCATTAACTGTCGTTGATGTTGCAAGTAGATATAAAGAAGCGGAACCATTATCAACAAAGACAGCATCTGAAGTTGCATCTGCGTTTGAGCGAATTTATCAACGTGGTGGTCTACGATGGCCACAGCTATTACAAGTTGATCCTGGTAAAGAATTTCTTGGTGCAGCATTATCGTTGATGAAAAAGCATAATGTTAAAATCAGACGAGGGCATACTGAAATTCATCGTGATCAGGCAATCGTTGAACGATTTAATCGAACACTTGCTGAGCGGTTATTTGGATACCAATATGCAAAGGAAATATCTACTGACTTTAAGTCCGGTGAGAGATCTCGTGAATGGGTTGCAAGATTACCAGGTGTGATAGCTGCGTTAAATAATGAAATTACTCGTTCAACTTCCATGAAACCTTCTAATGCGATTACAAAAAAATATATACAAATACAACGCCGTGAATCTTTCTCTCAACCAGTATTAGGTAATGTAACTGTAAGATATTTATATGAACCTGGTGAACTTGAAGGTGGTAAAAAAAGAGCAACTGATCCTATCTGGAGTGTGACTACACATACAATTTCTAGCGTGGTTAGATCCACGGGTAGACCTGCAATCTACAGACTAGATTCTACAGCTCCTCAACGTGGATTTGTACGTGAACAATTACAAGTAATTCCTAAAGACACACAATTGCCACCACATACAATTACATAACCAGAACCTCTACATCGATTGCATTCAAGACAGGTTAGCATCACATTATTACGTGTATGACCAAAATCACTATTAATTCTGTCTACGGTAAATTGTCTTGGATTATTATTCGAATATTGACATAACATATTACAGTTATAGCTTGCACAATGATTATTCTGTTGTTGTTTTAGTGTTATAATAAATTCAGTATCAATATCAAAGTCACGCTTATTTTTTTGTCACATTGCTTATAACCAGATACTTTTTTTCTTATTACGTCATTGTTAACAGTCTGATCATTATTTTCTGTAAAATTCATAATAACCCTATGTAGTTGAGATATTCTTCTGACTCGAGAAACTGCGAGATAAACTAAATTTGACCATTCGATCCGATCATCTATAATCCAGATATTTGTATCTCATATTGTTAACCCCTGTGAAGAATGAATCTTTATAGCGTATCCTAACGTCCACGGTGATTTATTCATACTCAGCGCATTCTCAACAACATTAATATCGACTAAAAGAATATTATTCAAGACAAGATTCTGTATTCCACCAGCAGGAATTTCAACATCAATATTCTGTCGTCGAGTATCTGCTGGGCGATAACGTAATGGTACAGGTAGATCTGAAAATTTTTCTTTATGTAACAGAAATAATTGTTGTTGTAATTCGTCACGAACTATCTTTCTACTTGCGACTATCAAATCAGCGGGATTCCATAAATTTAGAAACTCATTCATAGTAGTTTCTGGAATTACTTTACGCATTATTTCACATTGTATTTTATCCGGCTGTAGTCTGATTAATCTTTTAAGTTCTTTCAGCGGTTCATCAATAGCTCTATGATCATCATTTATTTCTTCATAATAATCTACGTTATTCTTCAGCCATTCATGTGGAGATTGACTAATAAAGGGTGGTGGTTGACCATGATCGCCACACATTATTACAGCAGTATTCTTTGTTAATAACCAATCAAGAAATGTTTTTAATATTTCTAACGACACCGTGTCTACCTCGTCCCATATAATATACTTAGGTATATATTTCTCACCCATTCGTTCAGGAGTCCATGTGTCTCCACACCATCTGAAGAAACTATGATATGTACATGATTTTACTCCTCGTTCTTTTATTTCTCTAGCAAGTTTATGTGTAGGTGTCAAAACAATTATATCTGAATTATTGTTCATGAATAATTTAATCACACGCGTTGTTTTACCTGTTTTAACATCCGTTAAGATAAACAGTTTTATGTCTAGCCACAGGATCATATAGAGATGGTGCTGATGACTTTGATACTTGATTATTATTTTTGTAATATATTTCCTTAATTTCAACGTCGGCAGATTCAGAATAACTAAGTATATTTTCTTGTTTTATTCTCCATGATCCCCATTCACCATTACCAAGTAGCGGTTTTAACAAATCTGTATATTTTTATTTATGTAGAACGAATCTGTAGCAACTCTGACAGCGTAACGAGAAAATTTATTTATCATAGACAGTAGATTTATAGAAACATATGCCAACATCGATGATCTTAAATGAGTAAATTGCGGTGAGTCACCATCAAGATAGCTCACAATTGTGCCTAGTTTGGTTTCGTCTGATAAATAAGCATTACTCCGATTTATAAATGTGTTTTTTTCCGTTGTATCAGCGATCATAAAATCGAGTTCAGCATCGTCCATAATCAATCTTGTACAGTGTCTTTTATGATCATATGCTCCTCCTTGAGTAAATTTACCAATTATCTTTCTACCAAGATCTTTTGCAATTTTCTCATCGCATTTACGTATATTATTAATGTCATCTTCGTTGATATCAGGAAATTCTTTCCTGGCATCATCAACATTAAATCTATCCTGTTCTGGTAACCAAACTTGTTTTTGTAACCGATACGATATAATTGCTTCACTCACCTTCAATAATGTTAAAATTCCAACATCAAGCATATATCGTAATAGTACTACTGGAACCAAATATTTTTCTGAAAAATGTCTTTCAAACCAAGCATAAGTAATCGGATGGAGATTTTCTGCAAACTTAAATGATTCTACATGAGCAAATCCGGTTAAGTCAAAATCTGGTAAATGTCCGTTTATCGCAACTCTGGCCATTTCGTGTGATGGGTGTCCAAATCTCTTAAAGTATTCAGAGCATTCTCCGTATCCAAGAAAACTCCCAGGATAACATGCTACCATATCAACGGATATAACGTCGTTATAATCATATTTAGTATTCCATAATCCACTGTGTCCATATTCTACGCAGCTTTTATGGATATCTTCAAGAAATTCCGATCGTGTTGGTTTCTATAAATTTTTCTCCTGAGCAAAGTGAGCCGCTACAGATGGAACAGTAAAACAATTATTTAATAATTGTCTAACTTTGACATCGTCAGAAGTATATTTCAGCGCAAGATGTTCCATTTCTACATTAAAAAATTCTGTACGATAAATATCTCCATTAGGCCGTACAAATTGATCATAATAATCATATTCTGAACTTTGAAATAACCAAACAGATACAGGATCGTTTTTACTGATATTTTTGATAAAATCAAATATATGACCATCATAAAATTTAACTGTTCTGTCTCGTGGAAATATTGTTACTGCTGAGGTCCATGCATGTGCATTATGATCAATAATATCTATCGAAGCTCCTCTTGATTCATATTTCGATTTATATAAAATCTCTCCGGTTAACGTCTTTACTGTTATTGGAAATTTTAATAGCTTTCCCAACTCAGCAACATCTTTAATAGATGCTCCGGTATCTTTAACTGATTCTGCCCACGTATTTATTTTTTTACGTCGTAAATCTGTTAAACCATTACCACGTATCGCATTTATGAAATGCTCTGTAACTCGTACAGGTACACAGTTTATTCTTGACTCTGACAATCTCATCGGTTTGAGATCCCGAACGTCAGGTTTATTATTCAGCGGATATATTGCATATACAACCGCAGTAACGGAATATGTACGTTCATAATACTGTTTGTCAACACCGGTTAGTATTCCGGGTTTAGATTTATTACTCAAAAGAACAATATTATTTCCTGACTGTATGCGGACTGAATCACGCTTGTCACGAATAATCCAAGTATCTTCTTCTGTATTTACAATAAATTTTATTAAAATAAAATATTTTTGATCATCAAGGTGATTAATAATTGCTTTTCCTCGTTCGTCATTCATCATATTAGTAACATTTCCGACTCTGAATGTTGACCAAACATGAGCAGCACCACTATTACGAAATTCCTTCTTGGCTTCACGGATACGTTCGGTTATATCCTCATTTGTTAAAGCTATATCTTGCATCAAAGTACTAAATTTATATTCTGATAGTCTGTCAAGATCAAATCTAGGTCCCGCTGAGACTGCGGAAGGTTCAATTGCTGATAATTTATTATCCATTATAATTAAGGCAAATATTCAAATTGAAATTTTAGTATATAATAATGATTGAAACAAAGAACAAATGTGCCTGGCTTAAAATCGGACATACTATTTCTTGTAATAAATCGTGTGTAAACGAATATTGCGGATATCATATGCAAAGCATCAAAAATGGGAGTACAGGACCAATACCATGTATTCAATGCGGTATTGGAGTAAGAGGAAAAACTCAGCTGTGTTTAAAATGCGACGGAAAAAATACAGGGAATTAAAACGATATTACGATAAGAAAACGTCGGGGGAATCTCCTATAAAATCAGCAGAAGATTATTTGGCCAGATTCTCAAAATAGCGATTTAAACAAATAATATATATATAAAATGAATCAGACAAATAATGATATTGACAATGATTATATAATGAATCAAACAAATAATGATTTAAACAAATGTAATTTATATATAATGAATCAAACAAATAATGATTTAAACAAATGTAATATATATATAATGAATCAAACAAATAATGATTTGAACAAATGTAATTTATATATAATGAATCAAACAAATAATGATTTAAACAAATGTAATTTATATATAATGAATCAAACAAATCAGACTTCATGATAAAATGATCGACAATGATATTATAAGAAAATTGAAAATTGAGTACTATGAGAAACACGAATTTGTTAAACATCCTATAACAAAAAATTATGAAGCATCACGAGAGGGTGTAATCAGGCACTGTAAATCAAAAAACCCAGTCGGTAGTATTAATAATAAAGGTTATTTTAGATTCCGTGCTGGAAATAAAAATTATTTATCACATATATTCATACACGAATGTTTTCGTGGAGTCGTTAAAAATGGACTTGTAGTTGATCACATTGATGGAGATCCCAAAAATAATCGGTTATCTAACCTGCAAGCTATTACACAGAGTCAGAATTATGCACGTGGAAATACAGGAAAATGTAAAAAGTTTGCAAGAAGATCTATTAAATCCGTAAATACAAAAACAGGCCAAGAAATAACTTTTCCATCAATAAATACAGCTGCCAAATATTTTAGCATACATCCACAATCGGTACAATTTGAGCAAATAAAATATACAAATCTGCATATTCAATAAAATATGATCAGTCGATAATATTTGAATATATCTAACTCTGTCTTCCTAACTTTAAAAAACCTAACAAAAAACAGAATAAATAAATATTTTTTTTACTGTATAGTTCTGTTAATTATTCCAATCAATCATGACACTTTCACTCTGTGTCATTGACAGAATCAAATAACATAATTTTTCTCAATTGTATTACACGATTGTCCACAATCTTCTTTTTCTCGTATTCACGAGATAGTTCGGATCTGATATTTTCGATCGAACGTGCAAGGGGCGCAAACAGTTTTACCTGTTTGTCATTTACCATTGCCAAGGATTCTAATATAGACTGATAAATTAATTTTACGAATTTATAATTGGAAGGTAATGTGTATTTATTCTCGAATTTTCCTTGTTGTAATATTTCATAATCGCATAATATTTTCTCAGGATCGAGATTATTAGAGAGATTTATTCCGTCATGTTTTAATTTTTTAATAGCGGAAATAATAGCATTAATATTTTCTTGGTTCATTATATAATAATTATTTCTTCAATATAAAAAATATTTACAAAACATATAATCACAAGACAACCCCATATGAACTCCTAGATTGTCAAACAACATTCTAGCAAGCTCAGGGGCATTTGAAATATCCCCATGTGAACCCCTAGGTTGTCAAACAACATCCTAGAAAGCTCAGAGGATATTCGAAATTAGAAGAAACACACAATCCCCATGTGAACTCCTAGGTTGTCAAACAACATCTTAGAAAGCTCAGAGGATATTCGAAATTAGACGAAACACATAAACTTATTCTAATGAATATATAATTGTATGAACATGAATATATACAAATGGTGATGATTATGATTTTGATTATATTTTCTGCGGACGGCACAAACACATAAACTTATCCTAATAAATACATAATTATGATTTTGATTTTTGCAGACAGTACAAACATAAACTTATCCTAATGTATGATTGTATGAATATGAATATATACAATGGTGATGACGAGGGAGTCTTGTCTACGTCCAACAGATTTTGTACACTCTCCCCCATACAAAACCCCGGGGAGTGCAAAAGTACACCCACCACGTGTTACATGGTGGGAGAGTGTATTTTGTCTGTTGGATTTCGAGGAAATTCTCCGGGTTCCCCCAATTAATAGCATCCGTCGCCGAATGCAAAATAATATATCTTTAGCATTTTTGAAGACTCGAACACGCGAGAGTCTGCAGAACTTCGATCTACGTCCAAACGCCTTACCACCTCGGCCACCGCTCTCTTATCAATATATAGTTAAATTTAAGTATATAAAACTATTTGCACTGTCTCACATGTGATTACTCTGGACTTGTATTACTAACAGAATAAAATCAGTTATTGTAGAACTGTAGCGTGAATTTACTTCAATTTTTCAAACATAATTCATAAAATAATCGCATATTACATTTTCTGTATGAGTTATCGTCCACTAAAGTCACAATACATGTGTTAGAGCTAAAAATAACTCTACGCACTTGCATATAAACCGACGTGAATTTAAGGTTATCAGAGTCAAAAGATGCATCAATATCCCTCTCTGTTACAAATTGATGCTTTACTAACAACTAATTGCTTACAGAAAACAAATAAATCACCAAATAATTAACGAAAAACAAACTATATTCGTTGTCTATAAATCAAACGTAGTAGTAAGGGAAATAATCGTTTAATTTGCTCTGCAGAGAGAGGGGACAGAGTTATCTCGCTTCAGTATATGTACATTGCTTTAATCATAGGAATTGATTATTATTCAGATTTTAATGATTTTGATTAGTAAACTGCCCATCAGATAAAGAAATTTATGACCATTTCATTAACAATAGTACCATTTAACCCATCTGATTAAGAAAATTCTGATCATTTCATGAAACAGAGTACCATTTTACCCGCCAAAACACTTAGAATAACAAAATAATCATTATATATGTTGAAATTTATCATGTTTGATCTTCTCAAATTAACGTCATTTAAGAGAAAAATTGATCTTATGATATATTTCTGAAAAAAATTAAATTTTACTTATTTTTCTGTTTTATCGAGCACAAAACCCAGCACTTTTTATGTTTTTCTGTCAAATTTCTGATTTATCGAGGGCAAAAACCCCAGGGGTAAAAACTATGTTTTTTGACGAATTTTTTGATTTATCGAGGGTAAAAACCCCAGGGGTTTTAATAAAATCTAATAAATATTTTTTGTTAAATTGAGTTTTGTCCACTTTTTTCATAAATCTACCCTATTTTTGATAATTTTTTCTGTTAAATTTCTGATTTTATCGAGGGCAAAAACCCCAGCACTTTTTATGTTTTTTTAATAATTTCATGAATTAGAGTACCTATTTACCCATCAGATTAAGAAATTTGTAACTATTTCATTAACAATAGTACCTATTTACCCATCAGATGAAGAAATTTCTAAATATTTCATTAACAATAGTACCTATTTACCCATCAGATAAAGAAATTTTGACAGAAATCAATAACAACATTAAATATAATAAACGATTTGATTTATATTTATTATTGTTTATTCTGATTTTAATTTTGATTATTTATTCAGATTTTAATGATTTTGATTAGTAATTTACCCATCAGATAAAGAAATTTGTAACTATTTCATTAATCATAGTACCTACTTACCTATCAGATAAAGAAATTTCTAACTATTTCATGAATCAGAGTATATATTTACCCATCAGATTAAGGAAAATCATTAAAAAAAATATATTATTTCAGAATCAGATTATTTTTTCCCCCTTATTATATCAGGAAGTATTTACTCGGACGTTCTACGATCTTATATATAGATTAATAAACAATGATTCCCCTCTTAAATCCAAAATGTATCCTGTCTGGTCAGTAAGCTTGAAATTTATTCTTGACAATAATGGATTATGTACACGTAGATAAACTGGATTAATTGGCTCAGATACAATTAACCACCCGGGCGGCACTTGAGGACTAAATGAATATAATATATACCCTTGTTGAGCTTGAGTGGATTTTTCAAGATCTACTTGATAGCTGTCATCAATTACGTCACATACTAAATTGACTGCGATCGTTGATGTTATATTAACAATACCAGGTGAGATATGGCGGCCTCCACCGTGTGGATCATTATTATATTTAAGAATGGTTGGTGTAGGTATTAATTTTTTCCATGAATCACATATTCTTTTAAAATGTTCATCAATAAGGTCATTAACTGATTTCTTTAGCTCTTCAGAGTTAAATCCCGGAATTACAAATGCTGGTAGCTGTTCTT
Source organism: Megalonaias nervosa (assembly GCA_016617855.1). NCBI lineage: Eukaryota > Metazoa > Mollusca > Bivalvia > Unionida > Unionidae > Megalonaias > Megalonaias nervosa. The sequence continues at coordinate 356 of JAECUM010007068.1, read as the reverse complement.
CTGTAATTACATAATGTTTAAGAAACACTGTTTTAAATAAACGTTTATAACTTACACGTTGAATTGGGCTGTCTTCATTAACTACGTAAGTATTAAGAAATCTATCTGCCGGTGCGTTTAATGTTTTTTCTCTGTCAACGATAGCCTTATTTACATATTCTAAGTCTGATGCAACTTGATTCAAATGATGTATTGTTTCAATTATTTGATTTTTTAAGTCATCGTTGTAGGAAGTGCTGATGCTGGAAAATAAATTTCTTAGATCATTAAGTACACGTCCATGTTCAGATTTAATTGGTCTTGATTTTAAGTTAATTTCTTCAATGTTAATTGTTGCTATTCTTGTACCTTTCTTA